>CAODLS010182091.1:0-13801 GCA_948243855.1 Flueggea neowawraea | reverse complement strand
GTGCCCCATCTCCTTACAGTGATAACACCTCAAACCATGATTCTTTCCCATTCTATTGCCCCTACTCACGATTAACCCGGACTCCACTCTGTCTCCACCCAAACTAGAAGTTAACCTCTTCAGTTCTTAAGACAACAAAGCATTCTTCACATCATTAACAAAAATTCCATTTCTACCATACATGATAATATCAACAAAACTCTCATTTAATTCAGGCAATGAATATAACAGAAACATAGCTTGATCCTCATCATCAATCTCAATACCAACACCTTTCAAATCTAATACAATCCTATTAAATTTATCAAGATATTTTTTACCTACATGCCTTCTAACATCTTCAAGGCATGCAACAGCCTTTTATGATAAATCTTGTTCGACAGGGATCTCTTCTGATACTTACTCTCAAGATTCTGCCATAAGCCTACTGCAGTAGTTTCATCAGCTACCTCCCTTAAGACTTCATCCACCAGACTCAATAGAATTGCACTATGCGCTCTCTTCACAGCCTCCGCTTTTTGCATCGCTGTCAGTTCTACCGATAATTTCTCTTCACCTTCAATCGCCTCCTCACACTTCTGTTGAACCAGAATTGCCTTCATCATCAGCTTCCACAGTGTGAAATCATTCGACCCATTGAATTTCTCAATATCGAATTTGTATGAAGACATCTTCTTTCTACAGAACAAACCCAAAGTTTTTTTTAACAAACTTTTGTGGCTCTGCTACCACTTGTCAGGAAATTAGGCGATAGAAGTAAATGCAGAATAACAAAGAGCAATCACACAAGAACACAATATTTACGTGGTTAGATCAATTCGATCTACGTCCATGGGCAGAGCAAAAGTAATTCTACTATTCAGAGTAAAAAACAAGCACAACGGCTTACAACGGCGTTCAAAAGCTTTCCAAGAAGTTCCCAAGCCCCCCTTTTATAGTTTACAAGTAATACAAGCCTAAATAAGAAGAGAGAAACCCTAAAAACCACCCAAATTCATCCTAACGCGTTCAGGAATGAAGACACGGGCATGGGAGGGTAAAACATGGTCGAAACTGGTCCAAGCACCGCTGAAATCATGCGTCCGTGTGATACCACCTGGTACATGGTCTAGGACACGGCCGTGTCCCTGCGCTGTCAACACACAGTCTGGGACACGGCCATGTCCCAGGTCGTGTCCTTCACTGTTTTGACAAACATCCTTCCTTTCTGCTTCTAGCTTTGCACACGGGCGTGGCACTGCCCGTGTGCACGTTCGTGTCCACCCAGTAGCCAATTTTCCTCCACAATTTCGTCCATTTTTAGCTTGATATTACGTTCTTCAAGGTTTTGCTTGCATCTTGATCAAGAAAATCACTTCAACATTAATATATTATTAACAAATTCACAATGCATGATTAGGAACTTGGGTAAGTCCGCTGTTTGTTCTCAGTGTAATTCAGGAATGGAAACAGTTTTACATGCATTGTGGGATTGCCCAGTTGCTCACTGCCATTGGGATGGCTTGATACCAGATCAGGTGAGAGACTCTTTTTTCACACTAAGCTTGCAAGATTGGGTGCTCAGTAATCTAGATAGCCGATTTTTTCATAGTGTTAAAATTACTTGGGCGTTATTGTTTGGTATTGTGGTTTGGAGGATATGGCATGATAGGAATAATGAAATAGTTGCAGGAGGTATTAGACTGAAACAACTCAGCAGGACTTGTCTTAACATTGCTTTCAATTATGTGTGCAAATAAATTGGTTAATAATCTTAATACAAGGAAGAATTTGTCATCCACTTATGCTAAGGAATTTGAGGGAAGAATTTATGTAAATGTGGACGAAGCTGTTTCATTTCCAAGTTGGGCGGTGGCAGTGGGTTTAATTGCTAGAGATCAATACGGCTTTGCCCTCAAATTTTGTAATATTAGTGTCTCTATTGCTAACTGTACTGAATGCAACTCTAGAGGGGCTTAACATGATTAGGGAGAATGGATGGACCCATAGTTTATTGGAATCTATTTAGAAACTTGCTCTGGACATTTGTAATATCACTACGTGCTGGAATGGGCAGCATCAAGCTCTTGTATGGAAAATTCGGCACCTTCTCCAGGAAACAAGCACTCACCTTTGATTCATCCCAATAGAAGAAAACTTATGTGCAGATTGGATTGTTAAGAATGGTTTCGCTAAAACCTTTAGGACTTGTGACTTTATTGTTTTTCCTAGTATTCTTATGAATTTCTTGTATTTTGATAAGGTTCAATTTTGTAACTACGGTATTCCTCTGCTACAAGTGAGGGTTATTAATAATATTTAATGAGGTACCATCCTCTTTCATTAAAAAAAGGAGATTATTTTTTTTTTAGATTTCTTTGGAGACCTTTGGGATTATTCGGTTTGTATTTTAGTTGGAACTTGAATTAATTAGAGTGTAACGTGGTTTTATTGATTTTTATTGCATCTTGAAGTGAACCAAGAGAATAAGGAAAAGAAGGAGAATTGTGGCAGCTTCAACGTAGATAATGACATATCCTAAAATTACACAAGAATTTATGCATTTTTGCCCTATGTTTGTGTGTTTACATATTTATCCATTTTTTATGTTTGATTTAGGTCAAAACTGATTTGGATGAATTGGGATTGGAAACTAGAAAAAGGGACGAAAAGTGATGCAAAAACGGGAGGAAAATTAGTGGACCACAACCATGGTGGTGAAGGCCATGGTCACCACCACGGTCGTGGCCTAGACCGTGTTTAGGTGCTGATGGGAGGCCGAGACGGGCCACACCCATGCAAACGGGTGAGGCGGACGCCACGGCCTGCACCACGGCCGTGGAGCAGACCGTGGCCGCCACTCTGAAGGTCAAAATGTCAATTTGGCAAAGCATTATTTGGTGGACAAAATGCATACACTTTGGGGAATTTTTGGCAAGACAACTACTAGGGTTATAACACATGTAAAGGGGTATAAATACCTCCTCTTAACAACATCTCTACATCTTTCACACATTGAAAGAACACATTTTTTCTCTCTTTTATATTTAAGAACATAGTTAGGGTTTCAAAGAAGGAAAAGAAGAACAAGGCTTAGAGGGTGAAGATTTCTCTTGAAGGACAACAAAAGAGGCTTCTTCTACATCCGTTTTATCTCTTCTCTCTTCATATTTTCTATTGCTATCATGATTTATGTGGATGTTTATTATTATATTTTGTTGAACATAATCATGGTAGCTTAATCATTTGTTAGGACTTAGAGATGTAAACCTTGACATCTATTTTCTATATTTATGAATGGGATTTATGTAGTTTTATGCTTGATACTTGTGTTTGAATGATAGATGTGTAGTATTGTTGGGTTTGATTTAATGACTTGTATGATTTGATTATTGTTGTGATTTGTCATCATAATGGTAGTTTTGACAAGCCTAGTTGAAGGACCGAAAGGAGAAGATTAGGTGAGGTTGACATGCATTAAACTTGTTAGATTAAGTAATAGACATATTCTTGCCTACAAGGTGTTCGATGAAATTCCTGAATGAACCTAATGAGTCTAGTTTAGTTAGGTGATGCCGAAATGACCCTCCTAATAAATGTAGACATAGCCTAGATGAACTTGAAAGAAACTTTAGGTGATAATAGCGAGAGAACACTCAATCCCTTAAACCATTCATAAATGTAGTAATTAGGAGTCTTGGTGGAAGTCTCGAAAGTCCCAACATTTCTATTATTCTTGTTTGTTAATTCTCATGTTTTACATTATTAAAAATACCAAAAATCAACTCATTTACTTTTCTTACAATTTATTTTATTTCAAGAAACAATCATATTTAGTTCTGTCCCATGGGTTCAACACCTTAGGAATACTTCAAAGGTTTTTATTACTTCATCGACTATCGTGCGCTTGCGATAGATTCGATCAAGTTTTTGACGCCGTTCCTGGGGATGGCATTACTATTTATGATATTTCTTTTCTTTTTGGTTAATTTTTTTTTCCTTTGTATTGTCAGGTGTTATATGCATTTGAGGCGATCTCGGAGCTTGCAAAATGTTGAACTTGTTCCATTAAATCCGGAGATTGAAAGGTGGTGTAGAGAAATTCGAGCAAACCAAAGAAGAGATAGAATGGCAGAAAATCCAAGGCAATGCAATGACCATGGAGAGGAAGCTAGAATGGGCCAACTACCGGGAGTGGCATTGGCAATCAAATGTCGGTGTGGATGAGCTTAAGGGATATAGTGATAGGAGCTTCACCCTTATGAATTCATTTGAGTCCGGTGGCTTGAAATTATGAGTTGAAGAATATTCACTTCAGCATGTTGCCTTCTTTCAATGGTTTTCCATCAGAAGATCCATTGACGTTTTTGGGGGAATTCTACACAACCATTCAAATCTTCCCTTTACATGGTTTGACGGAGGACGAGCTTCGGATGAGATGCTTTCCTTATACCTTGAAGGACCAGGATAAAATGTGGTTGATAAATCTTCCGAAAGGTTCTTTGGGAACTTAAGACGAAGTGTACAAAAAGTTTATGATGAAATATTATTCACACCAAAAGACAGTCGATTTGCGGAATACAATTTGCTCTTTCTCTCAAATGGAAGGCGAGCCATTCCAAGAAGCTTGGGAGAGATTCAAATTGCTTCTAATTCAATGCCCCCATCACCAATTCTCATTGGCTTTGCTCACTCAATTTTTCTATGATGGTTTGACAATGCATGACCAAACTCTAGTAGACACCGCAACAGGAGGTTATTTTGGTGACAAGAAGGCGGAAGAGGTTTATAATATATATGAAATGCTTACCACTAATTCACAATAAAAGCTGGTGAGAGGGAGAAGAGCATGTATTCATAAGGTAACCACTTCTTCTTCTTCTTCTTCTTCTTTTTCTTCTTCTTCTTCTTCTTCTTCTTCTTCTTCTTCTTCTTCTTCTTCTTCTTCTTCTTCGTCTTCTTCTTCTGAGTTGTCTTCTCAAATTGTCGAAATGTCTAGGAAGTTGAATTTATTGATGAATAGAGGAGCCATGACTAGAGAACAATGCTCTTTTTGTGGAGTGATGGGGCTAGTGATTCCACTTATGGATTTGGTCAAGGCATGAGTTTTGGGATGGAAGAAGTGAATTATATGTGAGGTTTTGACAAGCCACAACTGAGGAATGATCCTCACTCGAAACATATAATTCGGGATGGCGTAACTATCCTAACTTCTTTTGGAAGGATCAACGTGCCAACCAAGCAAGACTAATAGGACTATTGGGTTTCAGCCAAGGCCACCAATCCAACAACAACAACTACCACCACCGCAACAAAATGTTCAAGAAAAGAGACCACGTCTAGAAGATCTTTTGGTGTAATACATGTCTAAAATGGAGGCTAGAGATGCCAAAGTAGATCAAGCTTTACAATCTCAACAAAAACCATCCAAAATTTAGAAAGGCAAATTGGTCAACTAGCTAAAGCGGTTTTGGATCGAAAAAAAAGGAAAATTTCCAAGCACTTCATAAGTCAATCTAAGAGAGGATGTAATAGCGATCTCAATTGTGAGTGAGCAAGAGCTTCACAAAGAAACAAGTGTGGGGGAGGAGCCCAATGAGAAAGAGAAACCAAGGAAGGAAAAAGGAAAGAAACCAATAGAGGAAGAGCCCAAGCATGATAAGGAGGAGGGGGAAATCAAAGTACAAAGCAAGGGAATCTCATTTCTTCCCAAAGATGAGGTAAAACCTTATGTTCCTCATATTTCATTTCCACAACGATTAAAAGCTCAAAAAGCGGATGACAATTTTCTAAAGTTTTTGGAAATGTTCAAAAAGCTACAAATGAACATTCCATTCATTGAGGCTATTGCACATATGTGTCATTATGCTAAGTTCCTAAAGGAAATTGTCTCCAATAAGAAGAAATTGGAGAAGTATGCTACAGTGGCTTTGACCAACGAGTGCAGTACTGTAATTCAAAACAAGCTTCCACAAAAGCTCAAGGATCCGAGAAGCTTTATCATTCCATGCTCTATTGGTTGTGGGAATACAAAAAGCGTTGTGTGATTTGGAAGCCGGAGTCAACTTGATGCCTTCTTCCATTTTCAACAAGCTTGGGATTGGTGAATTTGTGTCAACAACAATTTCGCTCCAACTTGCTGACCACTCCATCAAACAACCGTAGGGATTTGTGGAAAAAGTTCTGGTGAAGGTTGGTAGGTTTTATTTTCCTGCTGAGTTTTATGTGCTTCAAATGGATAATGCTTTTGAACCCCCTCTTAATCTTAGTAGACCATTCTTAGCAACCGGGAGGGGGCTTTAATTGATGTTAGCAAAGGAAAATTGACTTTTAGAGTAGGAACTGAAACACAATATTTTAATGTCTTTAGTAATTATAATGTGCTTTTAAATGATAAATGTGTTGATGATGTGAAAGCCTTAAAATCTTATTGCATGTTGGACATTAACCATCCACCATAACCTTCAAGTGTTAAGGAAAGTAAAAGTGAATCCAATGAACAATCGAGAGAACCACCCTTAGAGTTTACTCAAGAAAAGAAGCCTAATGCAAAGGAAACAAATGGTTTTGTAAGGGTTTTGAACAATAAAGAGAAAATTAAGAGAGAATGCGAGGATTTTTCAATAAAGGGTGAATTTCGTATAGGTAAAAAAGTTTTATATTTTCCACCCAAAAATCACATTCTTTGGAACCCAAAAAATGCATGTTGTGGACCATTTTTTATTTCAAATATTCATTCATGTGGTGCAATTGATATTTTGCTTAATGATCACAAACCACTTAAAGTTCATGGAAAAAGATTGAAATCACACATGACATCCACCATAAGGACTATTTGGCATCCCAAATAGATCCTATGCAAATGTCTGAAACAATGCTAAACTACTTTTGGTCCTCAATAACATTAAACTATGTTTATCCTTTCATTTATTGCACTTGCATGCATCACTACATTTTAGTATAGGTACATGTTTATTTACATGGTTATGCATTTTCTTTTGAGATTGGTTAAGAGGAGTATTGCCCATTTATATGTTTATATATGCACTTGTGTCCACTAACCTTTCATGTCTCAATGCCTAAAAGTGAAGTCATTCATCTAAGGGAAGAGCAAATGCAACCAAGGCGAAAATAGAGAAGCATTCTAAACCTTATCTCTTTTACTTTTATGCTTTAAGTTGAAATTGACCTTGTCCCTTTGTGTTCTTGCTTATGTTGATGTTGACACAGATTTATTTTGTCGAACATTGGAGACAATGTTCAAAATAAGTGTGGGGGAGGGGTTTATTGAATGCTTGTGCTAAAAAATGATTGTGCTTAATTGTTTATATGATTTTGCTTGTATACTGAATTTGAAAAAAAATGCTTAAAATTTTTAAAAAAAATTTCTTGAATTGTGCCGAATTTGTTTAGGAAATGCCAAACTTGAGAAGAATGAAATTTGAATTGAATTGGTTAAAAGGGATCTTGTAGCGTTTAAGTGTGCTTTTAACATGATCAATTGAAAAGTGTATGTTATTTGTTGGTTATTTGAATATAAATTTGACATTTTTATGTTGCAAGGTTGATAGTTATTTTATCAACAACTTTAGTCTATTAGTGGTGGCATAATAAAAGGTTTGCAAACTCTTTGCTAAGATGGTTGTGCTTAATTAATTAAATTTTAAGAATTTAGAGTTGGTTTGGCTTAATTAAAGTGTTAAAGTGCTTAAATGTTGTGCTTAAATGATTAAATTTCACTTTTGAGAGTGAACCTAAATGAGGACAAGCGCATGGGGTCCCACCCTCGTGGTAGAACATGTTAGTATACCCGAGGAATCCTAAATAAGTGTTTTTACATAGTGACCCTTAATTTGCTAACTGTGTTTGTAGCACTCAAAAACAAAGTGAACACAATGAAAGAAAAAGAAATCAAAAAAACTTTGAAAGAAAGCACTAATTTTGTGAATTGAATGAAATAAGCCAAGCTTGCTCTAAAACAAATGACAAATATAAATTTTAATCTTAGCAAGGTGGGAGATAAACCTTGGAGATGCCAATAGGTTAGGGGATTTGATAATTGAACTTCGAGATTGCCACCCCTTAATGCCAACGTTGTTTCAAATGATTGATGAATAGCATGGTTTTGTTCTCTTGATCATTTTATTTGGATACATATATGGTATAAGAACACTTCAACCATTTGATTCAAATTTGTATTCTTGCCTCGGGTTTGAGATTGGTTTGCTTGGGGATAAGCAAACGAGTAAGTGTAGGGGACTTTGATATACCTTAAGATTACACAATTATTCAAGCAAGAATTTATGCATTTTTGACCTATGATTGAGTGTTTAATGCCATATTTACACACTTTTTTGTATTTGGTTTAGGTTGAGAATGATTTGGAAGAATTGGAAATGGAAATGCAAAAAAGGAGCGCAAAATCGACACAAAAAATGGAAGGAAAAGAGTGGACCACGACCATGGTGATTTGGCCACGGTCACCACCGTGGCCGTGGTCATACTGTGGCAGAGAGCTGGACGTGCAAATTGACCCGAGATGACCCACGCTCGTGTGAAATGGCGTGGCGAAAGTTGTGGCTGGTGACCACAGGCGTGGCCGACTTATTTGGTAAAAAATGGTCAATTTTGGCTAGTGTACAAAATGCATCCATTTGGCATTCATTAAGGTTCATTTTTGGCACTACAAAGCTAAGGTTTTTGGCACATCATGTGGAGTATAAATACCCCTCTTAGCCACCATCTTGGACATCTTTCATTCAATTGAAAGAACACTTTTCGCTCTTTTATTTTTAAGAACATAGTTGGGGTTTCAAAGAAGAAGAAGAAGAACAAGGCTTAGAGGGTGAAGATTTCTCTTAAAGGACACTAAAAAAGGATTCTTCTACATCCTTTTTATCTCTTCTCTCTTCATATTTTCTATTGTTATCATGGTTTATGTTGATTTTTATTGTTATATTTTGTTGAACATAATCATGATAACTTAAACTTTTGTTAGGACTTAGAGATGTAAACCTTGACATCTTATTGCTATATTTATGAATGGGATTCATGTTATTCAATTCCATATTTTTAATATCGATAACTTGTGCTTGAATGCCATATTTATAGTCTTTGTCGGATTTGATTTAATGACATGTATGAATTGATTATTGTTGTGTTTGGCCAATATAATAGCAGTTCTAACAAACCTAGTTGAAGAACCGAAAGGAGATGATTAGGTGAGGTTGACATGCATTAAACTTGTTAGGTTATATAGTAGAGATACTCATGCTAACAAGGTGTTTGATGAAATTTCCGAAAGAGCTTAACGAGTATAGTTTAATTAGATGAGGTCGGAATGACCCTTCTAATAAATGTAAACATAGTCTAAATGAACTTCAAAGGGGCTTTGGACAAAAATAGCGAGAGAACACTCAATCCATAAAATAACTCGTTCATAAGTATAGTAAATAGGAATCTTGGTCGAATCTCGAAAGTCCTAACGCTCTTTATTATTAGTGTTTCTTATTTTCGTGTTTTACTTTATTCAAAATACCAAAAATCAACTTGTTTACTTTTCTTGCGTTTTATTTTATTTCAAGAAACGATCACATTTAGTCTCGTCCCTATGGGTTCGACACCTTAAGAATACTCCAAAGATTTTTATTACTTCATCGACTATCGTGGGCTTGTGATAACATCGATCAAGTTTTTGGTGCCGTTGCTGGGGATCGAACCCAGGTCGCCCGCGTGACAGCCAAAAATACTCACTGCTATACTACAACGACAAATGGCAATGTTGTTGATCCTTCGACTATGCCACTTTCACAGTCAAAGCATGATAGTCATATCAGATATTTGGGTATTAGATTTATGTTTGATTGGGGCCTAATTCCAATGGGAGATTGCTAATGATGAGCCCTAGCCCAATTGGATAAACGTTTTTGTTGTTACATTTTTATTTAACATATATAAGGCATTTCTTTTGATGTTATTATCGTGTTAATTTATAGAGATAAAATGTTCAATGAATAGTTAGTTGTGCCTGATGACATCAAGTATGTGACTTGATAGTAGAACCTTAAAGTAAATGAACGTTATTCTAAACTATCCCTAGTCACTCATTATTATGGGAATGATAATCAATAAAGAATAGTATGTACTCTAATTGATGATCATATTTTATTGATCATGGATATGATGTATCATTTAGAGCATACATACGTTCTGGGAACATAGTATTAGATTGACCCGCTATGAGAAGCAATACATGGATTGATGTCATAAGTAATTCTTATGCAGTAGTGATATTTGAGTCTTTCGATTTGAATTCACCATAGATTTCTACATGAGAAATCATGTGTCTGACATAATTCAAAATCATCTTTAACAAGATGGTTACACAGACTATATGAGTGACAATAAAGGGATTTGTCATTCTCGTTTGAGATAGATATCCATGGGGCACTTGATAAGTGAGAATGATAAAATGCATGACCATACTTATAATGAATTGGTAAAGAGTTATCAATATCATTTGTTAAGTCAGTCTACTTAGGGATTAAGAAACTGATTAAGCTATATAAGGTTGGCATAATCCATGCCTTATGCTTAATCTAGATATCTTGCGATAAATGGACTATACCTCAGACTATGTAATGGTTATTATCGAATATTTCATTCTTACTTAACTTGGGTAGTCATAATGGTTAGGTAGAGGCCACTTATGACTTATGAGCCGAGAATGGGATTTGGCTCACTACCAAAGTTGAGTGAGCCTATAGGGTCACACACTAAAACAAATTGGAACGAGTGAATGATTTCTACATTCTCTCTCTATCCTGTTAATTATGTGTACATTCATTTTAAATATAATTAATTTGATTAACCATTTGAAAATTTTATTGGATAATATATTTGTTTTAGAACAAATTAAAATTCATTTTCTTGTAAGAAAAGGAAGAAGAGACGTTTACTTGGATGCCAAGCAGTTGGTGTTTTCTTTGTAAGACAAGGAGAGTCATTTACTTAGACACCAAGCAATAGTTTTTTTTCTTATTAGTCAAGGATTAGTTTTTACTTGTGGGACAAGGATAGGGTTTAAGTTGTCTATTTAAAGGCATTCGAAACCTCATAACACTACTTATTTCGTTGTTATGAGAGCCACCAAAAGGGAGAAAAACATAAGGGTTGAGAAATCAAATCTTAACAAGCGTACTAGTACACCACGGTTTGTTCAACCATTCGTTTATATGGATACTAATAGAAAGCATCCACAAGTTGCAGCGTCTGCATTCGATTGTGTTCATGATTGGGATCAAAATGCACCTCGTTTCACAGTATTGTTTAGTTACTAATCGAGGTATTCTTCTATCCTTAATTAGTTTAATCAAATCGCCTAGATACTTGGTTGGATTATAGGACTAAATTTTGTAATTTTCACTGCATATACATTGTGGCTCTTGTCCTAATTTTCTAACAATTTGAGGTGTGTTTGCCATATTCATTTATGATTACTTTTCATTAAGTTTCTGGGGTAGACACATATGAGGTTAATTATTTAGTCTCTCATTGGTTGATTCAGGCATAAATGTCATGATCATGTAGAATTGTAGAGTGAGATAAGTTGTAAAAGTTATATTTCGTTCATTAGAATTTGAGATGTTAAGTTGTAAGAGAAAGCATTAAAGGGTATTATGCTGCTTTAGAAGATGAGGACCAATTCAAGAAATTTATACCATGTGTATAGAAGATGTTTACTATATATGTTTTATTTAATTAGAAGTTAATTAACATAATAGTGTATTCATAAGGGTTTCTTTATCTAGTAAAGAAGCAATGACTTGTATGTTAAATCCTAGATTCAAATATCACGAGAAATAACTATAAAAAAAACATAATAATGTGACTTGATGTGAAACAAAGTTATTTACATAACTACAATGACTTCTCTATAATTTTACATACTTGATGGGTTGGGTTGGATGAAGAAAAATAAATTTTTGAATTAGTAGAAAACTTTACTAAAATTGAACATTAGTATGAAAAGGCATACTATTTAGAATTCATATTCCATTCAGTTTGTGTAACACCTCGCCTATTCCAACCAGACATTCTGTCATACCTTACTCAATTCTGATAAGACCTCCTATGGTACCTTGTTCAATTTTGATTGAACCTTGTTCGTTTCTAATTTGATCTTGAATGTTTTGGATATCGGATGATGATTTCATGTTTGGAGATGTTGATTGGATGTTTGATGATGGTTGCAAATGTATTTTTGAAAGGTTAGGTATTGTTAAGCCTCGAGAATGATCCAACGTGTGTGAGATAGCAAATAGTGTCGAATGTGCATGCTGAAAGGTGAATAACATATGTCATACTTAAAGCCTAACATATGTTATCTGGAAATTCGGATGAAATACATTAGAAATAGTGGGACGTACGTTGTGGATGATCAACAGATGTTGTGGATGATCAACGTACATTAGCCATCTTATGACGTATATTAAGGTCTGATTTTTCATAACAGAAGCTACTAGACGCATTTTTTAGATTCACAACGTACGCTGATTTTTGGATGACATGCATTATGACCCCTAGACATATTTTATAACTATAATACGTACATTATGCCTTCAAAATTAGTGAAATGGTGCGTTTTGATCTGTGACTCTTTATACCCTAAACCCGACCCTCTTCGGCCAAAACTCATTTTCTTCACTCCTCACTCTCAAATTCGTCTCACAACATCTCCCATAGCCTCTCATTACTTCCTTTCACCTTCTTTAGGTAAGCACATGTCTTTAATGTTGAACCAATGGAGATTCACATTCGGATCCTCTTATGTTTTGATGATGAACAAAACTTAGGAAGAAGAGAAATGTCAAAAGAAAATTTTTTAAGAGTTACTCGAGTAAGAAATATAGTTACTCTAGTAAGTTCAAGTTCCAGGAAGCCACTAATTGTTGAAGTCACTCTAGTAAGATGAAAGTTACTCAAGTATACAAAAGTTGAAAATGGAGTTACTTGAGTGAGAAAAAAAGTTACACGAATAAGTGTTGAAACCAGAAGATACATTGGTATGGAAGTTACTTGAGTAAGCGGGCTTTATGATAAATGAGTTTTGAGGCAATTGTCACGACCCATTTTCGGACCATGATCGGCGTATGAGACAAACCTTCTAAGAGAGCCCGACCCATCTTATACAAGCCTCGAAGATTCAGAGATACTACCCATTTAAACATTTTAAAACTGGTTTAAAAACGGTTAGAAAATACCGCATGCAAGTATAACAAAATATACATACATATACATGTTACATAGGTAGTAGTGTCTAAAAATCATTTTGAAAATGATTTCATACAAAGCATACAACATGCATGAAAAATATCACATTTTAATTTTAATTTGAAAACCAAAGTCGTAATATCAAAGATATGGGACCAAAACAAACAGGCTGTGGACTACTCCAATAACTAGAACAAAGATAATCGTGGAGTCCACCATTGATCAATAACAAATCATGTGTTTTGTGTCCCGAACACACGGTTACTGTCATCCCTAATAACTGGTATCTATCAAAACATTGGTATACCAAGGGCTACATACCCCGTTGCGTAGGTGTCCCGTATAAAAAAAACATACTACATAAGTATGAAATCATACGCATGCAAATCAGAATTCAAAACAGAGAGAATATATATATATATATATATATATATATATATATATATATATATATATATATATATATATTTTTAAAATACACAATGTGAATATTAATTCATATAAACAATTTTTTATTTTAGCCAATCTTCTGTTGAGGCCTAGAAAAAAA
>CAODLS010182053.1:0-10812 GCA_948243855.1 Flueggea neowawraea | reverse complement strand
AGGGATATTTAGAATAGTATTCTTTTATGCTTCAAGGTTTTACTATCTGAATCACATATTTTATAACTTAAGAAGAATCACTATCCATGGATGTTTTATCAATTTAAACATGCACAGGAATAATAAAGAGATAAAACAATGCCTCTTAATGTATATATCAAATATAATCTGGATGCAATGCATTTGGGGCTAGGGCTTTTTCTAACAAAAACTAGATAAAATGCTACAGTAGTCCGACTATAACAGTAGGGGATATTACAATATTGGTGATATCATTCGGACGAGGAAGCCACTTGGGAGGTCGAGGATGAGATGTGGCGTAGATATCCGCATTTGTTCGACTATGTTAATTCTTATTTTTGTCAAATAAATATTTTTATTATAATTTATATGATATAAATAAATGAAATAATAAGTGAAGTGATTGTTGGTCGCGTACTTGAGTATAATGAAAAGTTAACCATTAGAAAGAGAGAGTATGATAAGTGAGGAGTTAGTGGATTGTTGATGTGGTAGACTCATCAATTTCTAAAAGTGTATAACGACTAGAGATACCCTTATTCAAATGGCATACCACCTGAACTCGTACACATAAAATATGCCATATGGACAACTATATGTCACGTGGCATATCCAGCTAAATATTGTAAAAAAAGCACCCACCAAACTTGACTAAAAATAAATCTTATTATCCATAACAAAATTAACAAAAACATAACCAAAATTAGAACTCATCAGTTAGAAAATGATTTTTGGTTCTATCAAAAAATAAAATAAAATCTAATGTGTTAAGTCAAGCACCAATTTCAGCACTATCATAGCTCTCAATTAGAATGCAAGTTAATTTTACAGAAGGTCACTAAACTTGAGGGATTTTTCCACAACATTCACTAAACTTTGATTTTTCCCAAGAAGGTCACTAAACTTAACATTTTTGTTTTCGACAGTCACCATTGCCGGATTCTATTAAGTCCCGATGCCAAAATGCCACATATGCACCAAGCTGATTTGAATTACGCCACGTAGGATGACATGTAGGATGGAAAACAAAGTAAATTAATGATGTGGCTTTTAATCTTAAAATATAATCTAACCTAATACTCCAACCAAATCAAGAGCATCTCTTTCTCTTTAGGCAAGAAAAAAAATAGTAGCTGCTCTCTTTCTCTTCTTGTTGTTATCTTCCCAAGGCATCTCTTCTTGTCCTTCTCTTTTTTATTAAATACAAAATAAAGGCAGCATTATCACGGACAACATCATCTATTGCATAGTTAATTTAATATGTGGGTTCCTGTTTTATGGAAGTTTTCTTAGGGGTCCACTTTGGAACATGATGGCCATTATGTCTCCATATAGAAGGGTTATTGTGTGTGGTCCATCCTCATATGGTGAGTTCTTAGTCACTCTTGTCGTTTCATTTCTAGGGTTTGAGTTTCTTTATTGTGGTATATTCTAAATATTATCTTTGAATGTTCATGAAATGTAACGTTGAGAATGTTTTTGTTGGTAAATTTTGGTAGTTAGTAAATTTCGGTTCATTTGGTTCAGTTAGTAACAATAGTATATGTATGTTCTCAAAGTCTTATTTTATTAATATGTTGACCCAAAGGATAACTATTTCAGTGTTCACTTTCACTTCAAAAGATTGTTGCTACTATGGGAATACAGAGATGGTGCAGTAGAGATTTTTGATTAGTTCTATTTAGAAAACATGACATTGCAACTATTAGACAAATGGTTAGTAAGATGCAACGCTACTGATGTTGTGCAATATATTTATAAGTTGCATGATGCTCCATTTTCAACTGGTTGGTTCCTCTTGATGGGATGGCAGAAATACATCAAATGTGTGTTATAGCTAAGGCAGAGAATTCCATAGATGTGTATGTAAAACATTTTCACAGCTATAATGATTATGATGCTCAGGAGTTTGCATGGACTACATTAAGTCCTCTTCGACGCTCTATTAATGACTGGATGGGATTTGTTAATGGAAAAGATGGCAATACACATATCTACCAATGTAGATCATGGGGGGTTCGAGCTCATCTAGGCCACCTTTATGTTCAAAAGGTTTGCTTGTCGACGATCAAGAAGAGAATGCTTTATTGGTCGTGGAACCAGGAACTAATGATGAAGAAAAGCCCAACTCCACTTTTCATGGTTTAGTAGATTTAAATGTGATTGAACAAGTAAGCATGAAAAATACTAGAGCACATATATTTGAATCTCTTTTTCGAAACATAGAAGACTTGGAGGACTTTGTTGATCCAGAGTACATTATTACTGTCGATGAAGAGGATTATCATGAGGTTATAAATCAAAATAAAAGGAGGCAATCACGTAAGCAAGATGTAAAATGTGGTGATTCTATTGTTGATGGCGGCAAATTTAGTGAATTAGAGGATGATTCTGACGACGAATATGAATTAAATTCTGGAAGTGACAGTGACGATGGAAATCAGCCTAAGTTCCCTGAATTTAATATGGAAAGGGGTTTTGCAAATTCTCAACTTTGCAATGGCATATTGTTTGCTAATTTTTCATATTTTTAAAAAGCAGTGAAAATGGGGAATAAGAAATAGGTTGCAACCATTTTTTTTGTCTTAATGATCAGAAGAGATGCATGCAAAATGTAAATATGACCCTGATAACTGCCCTTTCAGAATATTTGTGTTTCTTATTAGTGGTGATAATCAGACGATGCAAATAATTTCCACTTGGCTGCTGCAATGTTGGCTTCTGATTATGTAAGAGCTTTAGGGCATTTCCATCATGGATTGAGTGTGGTTTAATTGACTATATTCAAAAGGAGTCTGGATATATTATAAAGCATTGAAAGGCATAGAGTATTAAGAATATATGCATGAACATGATTTATGGAGATGAGGAAAAAAATATTCTAAATTGTTTGAATAAGCGGGTGATTTAAAAAAGACTAATTCAGGTTCTACAGTGGAGATTTGGTGTGATTATGGTAGATTTATGGGTTTTTATGTATGCATCGGCCCTCCCAAAGATGAGTTCAAGACGTGTTTGGATCCAATTATTTGCATCGATGGTTGTTGGCTAAAAGAGACATATGGTTGTCAACTTTTATCAGTTGTCACGCTCGACCCAAATGATATGATTTATCCTGTTGTCTGAGCTATGGTTTTAAGGAGGGCAAGGCAACTTTGAAGTGATTTTTGTTAGTGTTGGTGCCATCGGAGCCAACCATTAAGGGCATCACATAAGTAACAAGAAAATATAAAAGACATGTTTTTGTTTTGCTAATTAATATGATATGAGAATCATTTTGGTTTGTATGATTAGATCAACGAAACGATGTCCATGATATAGTTGGTTCGTACCTTATGTGCTATGGCTGTCGAGGAACACATTGGTGTTTGAAAACTATATCTAAATATCCATAATCAATGATTGTCGGTATTTGCGTGTCGACAATCAGCGAGACTATTACATGGTTTGGTTGGTTTCATTTTCCAATGGAAAGTAGTTATATGATATCTATGCCAAACATGTAGGCATATAGTTAAGCGTTAGCATGGGTGTTGGACTGCCCACTGTTGAGAGACCATATGGTAAATTCTTGAGTGTCACTAGAGAACTCTCTATTGTGGAAGATGGTGTAACTAGTCCTTTGACTTGAGATCACCATGGCATGCTAATGTCTAGTCATGTAACTTTAATCCTACTCTACGTAACCTAATTATGGTTGCTAAAAAGGTGAAGGTTGGATTGTATCACGAAACATGTAAGTATGGTGAGTGATCAACATAGGGTTGTCATCCTTAGTAATATGAGGGAAGAGTCTCATCGGGCCTATCAATTGAGTAAAGAGAACTTAAATTCATGGTCATGGTCCAATTGGTTGCAATTTGGGAAGTTGAATCAATTTGGTGTAGTTTCCCTTAACTTGGCGATTGATGAATTCTTTCGAGGTGAGGGGTTGAAACCATCCATGCCCTATACTCAAAGAGACACAAAATGACAATGGATCAAATTACACGACAATCTTCCATGATAGGCATAAGTTACTCTACGACAACTTGAGTTCGCTTGGGATATGATGGCTATCTAGGACCTAATCTTACCAAATAATTTAGGAGTCAAATCTTAGGTTACTACCTCATGAATAAGGGCTTATAGGGTCACACACAATAACACGCTGTAAGGATAACGTTATTCATGAGATGAATAATGTTCAATTAATCCTAATTTGATTGGGATTCCTATTTTGATTCATAGATGAACATCGTTGAAGATGTGACCTAAATGTATAGGATACCTTAAGATGACACGTAATTAATTTAGAAACCCGAAAATCTCATTTCATATGAAAGTCCTAATTTGACTATGATTCGTAATCGAAATGGGAGTCCTAATGTAACTAGGATGAATTCTGAAATGAAAATTAATGATCGTCTTATGTTTCAATAGAATTAATCCTAACACTTGGATCATTCTTAATGATAAGAGTCTTAATGAAATTAGGATTCCTAATTGTGGTAGCATTCCTATTATGAATAGAATTCAAGAAACGACAAGAACTAGTTCGACTAGTTTCTGTCAGTACTAAGGGTTTATAGCGCAATATTGAGTAGTCATGATATGATTAGGACATCTTGGCATGATTCCTAATTAAATTACAATTCTTCATGTTTATTTAATTATTGGATAATTGAATAAAATACAAATATTTGTTGGACTTGGATATATGTTGCAACAGGCTAGCAAATATTGCTCTTATACTTGTTTAATGGGTAGAAGTTCAAAGTCCATTAAGACCAAGTTAATTAGGGTTAATTAATCCCATTCCTAGTGTAATAATGAGTTTAATTTCCTGCCAAAAAAGTGGTTTTGGTCATCCATAATGAATTCTAAAAGGATTTGGAGTATCTTTCTATAAGATTGGAAGATATATCACTTGATGTGGGCTAGAATCATGGAGATATTATAGGAGGTTTTTAGCAAACCCTAATCCTATTTGGATGAGGTTATTTAAGGGTGTTTTAAGTGAATTTTTAGTAGCCTAAGTCGTGCATAGGGTGAGAAAAAAATTTGCTTCCCTTGATGCTGCTTTTCTTGCCAAAATATCTAAACACCTAGCTCCATAAAAGTGTTTATAATGCACTGATTCGAACACAGTCCTAAGCCACAAACTCCTAGTGGTGATTGTGGACCAATGTGGTGTAGATACCGATAGAGACACCATCATTTTAGTGTTGTGGAGTGGCTGGCAGAATACAAAAGGATCAACGAGTTCATGACTTAATCGTGTTCTTCAAAATTATTCGGTGTTTTACGAGGTAAACATTCACAACTCCTTTGTTTTATGTATCGATTGTTTGCATGGATCTTGGTAGTTGATAATGTGTAAAATTTTTAAAAATTCCTCTGTGTTTTTCTTACACATTATCCAACAATGGTATCAGAGACACTTGCAAAGAATCAATAAAATAAGTTTCATTATATGCGATATATTGCTGTTGTATGTTGCATTTATTGTTATATTGGTCAATTATATTGATATTTTATGAATGGGATTTATGATTTAGTTTCAAAATTGTGTATTTTTTAATGTTTGAAAATGGTTTTCAAAATTGTTTATGGTTCAAAGTGTTTGAAACCAAAATCATGTAGCGATTGTCATTGGTTTGCCGTAAAACAAATGATTTTTGAAATCTAAGAAAAGAAACTAAATTTGATTTAATTGCTATTGATCTAAACATGTTAATAATTGTTATTGAATGTGATTTAAGGATTATTATCTTGGTTTAGTAGCTGCCTATGCAGCGCATTGCGATGGAATGTCCAAAGCGGTGTGAGCGCAAACTGCCCTAACATGGCGTAATGATCTAATCGATATGCACCATTGTCGAGCACATGACCAGATCTATTTAAGACTCAAAATCATTTAGAACTGACTCCCTAAGGTTTGAGATGGTGTGCACAAGCACGTGGGTTGGATTGTCCAACACAATGTATGTTGCGCACGCAACGCACAATGCATGTTCGCACACAAGTTGGTGTAAACCTAGACCACACCATGTTTGGTTTGACCTGATTTGATGGTGGGTTGGGGTAACCTATATGATGGGTCCAATCCAAATTTAATAAAAAAGCAAAATTTTACTTTATTTTGTTATTTTATTTAAAATGAGCATATTTTAATTTTGATGACAAAATCAGAATTTATTGTTTTATTTAAAATTGGTGAATTTTAAATTTAATATTTAGATTTAAAATATGAGAATTTTAAATTGATGTTTTCAATTAAAATTTTATTAATTGGGATTGAGAGAAATTCACATTAAATTGTTTAATTGAAGTTTCTCCTTTAGGCAAATGATTTTGAAACTAGTTACATCATTTATTCAAGAGTTGAATAATTCATGCAATGGATTCATGAACCCATTGGTAACCCTACTTGGTAAATTTAAATTAGTTTGCAAATATTATGAATGTGATATATTATCATACATATGCTTATGTATTTTTGCATGGTGTATGGCATGGCCCTTTGTATGTTCAATGTGATTGATAGGTTATATTTGTGGGATTTTGCTATGTAATTTTTCTTTTTGTATGGCATTATGGCACAACATATGTGTCTTTTATTTATTTCTTTAGTATATAATAGCATAGGAATGTTATTTACTTGTGATGACGACAAAAGGAAGAATGGAGGTCCTCATTGTCATGAGGACAAGTCCATGAATAGGAATGCTTAAAGGTTAAGTCTTTGATCTCCATATTTTATGGGTCATGTCATGCTTCGTTTTATTATGCCTTTATTTATACTTGTATGTGATGCATGTATGGATGATATATCTTATTGAATGAAATGATAAGGGTGTATTAGACGATCTTAGGAAGACTAGATGGGTAATGGTGATACCCATAAGTTTGAATTTGGTTAGAATTAACTAGGCTATCAAAAGAGTTTTGGGCCTTGGACATAAGATGGGATTTCACTTGCTGTGACATTTGATGTCAAACCCCATGAAATTTGAGAATTATATATGTGATATAATTGAAAAGTGTTTCCTACCTAAATAATCATGTCAAGCGTTTATTTTATATATTTGGATAGGTTTATTTATATTTCTTTATGTGATGATGAATGTCGTCCTAGCAAAAATTTGTAGAGCCACTTAATCAAATTTCTAAATTGGAGAATAAAATCCCTCCCACAAAATATTAAGTCCATTAATTACGATGCCTTCCATTTGCAATGATGCAATAATGGCTATATTAGTTGTTGGTAAATTCTGCCAAAGTAGGGTGTCGCTTCAAACTTAGTCAATTCATCATGGTTCATAATGATAACTATTACGGTAATGCATACATTGTGTATAATCCTCTTGGTGAGAGATAGAAACATTGATGTAATACATCTATTTTCACCTTTGTAGTGCATTTGGGTCTAGGACTTAACTAGCTCTATAATGGTAACCATTACGGTAATGCATCCATTATATCTATAGGCATAAAGTTAGGTGTTAATTCATTGAAAAGATGAATTAGGAGAAAAAGCTTGTCACTCAACTGTCCAAGAGTTGCAATGTGCAATTGGCAAGTCATTGCCTACGTAAATAACTTAATTTTAAGTGTTGAGCCAAAACAAACTTAATTTTAAGTGAAAAAATGGATCTTAGCCCGCTATTAAAATTTAAGTATTTTACGAGTCGATGTGGAGGGCGATTGACTTGACAAAAATAGTGAGAGCAACCGTTTAAACGTATAAGACCTTAGTTTAAATGGTGTTGGTTACTTATTTTTCTATTAGTTTATATTGTCGAACACTAATAACCAAGCGATAGTCCATACAATCCTTAAGAAGGAAAAAATGGCTTTATGAAAGTGACTTCTTTGATTGGAAATGAAATTTGAGAATGGTTCTCAAGGCAATAGAGGAATTTCGACCCCACTTCCGTCAATGGTTGTGAATAGGAAGGGCTAAAGATAAGAAAGTCTATATCTAAACCCCAACCCTAGTATAAAACAAACATAAGAAGGGGATAGCAAAGAATGCTAAGTGTTTTCATAATAGAAATACTATGCATTACATTGGATTAATGATTGTAAGAAGTACCTCGACGAGCTTGATAAGTATAAGCAAAGCAAAGCTTCTATTTGAAGTTCAATATATCATATATCTACTTTTTAAGTATATGATACATGAAGTAGAACTTACATTTGTATGAAATGTATAGAGTATTAAGAAGATGATAGTAATGAAAAAAGGCTTGAAGATTTCATTATCGAATGTAAGGATCTTCATGAACCAAAGGCACAAGCGAAAGCAATTAGTTGCTAAAGTTATATTTCTAGTATTATCATTTACTAGCTTTTGGGACAATTAAATTAGTTCAATTTTTTATTAGCTTCATTCCTTTAGGCAATCAATAGTTGTTTTGTTTATCGGTTGTGGAAATGAGATTTAGTATTTTAATTAATGCTTGCTCTTGCAATTCATGAATTATTTGTAAGTTTTAAAATGTCTTTAAAACCATGCTACTTTAAATTATTTATTGTAGTTAAATACAAATAATTCTCATTCTTTCATATTCAAGAACTAACTTAAGCTATATAGTGCTCAAGATTGAATGAAGATTCATACTTAGAGTGTTGAGCATGATACATAGCTTTACTCTATGACGCAAAGATGCAACTCCTCAAGATATAATTCTTCATAGGAGGGCTATTGGGAGCAAATGCAATATAAAAGCAAGTTTTATATGGACGCATGTGCTCAAGCCATAGTGAGTAATTTATCTTTAAAATTTTTAGAGAAATTACTTGTAAAACACAATTAATATATTATCATAAGTCACAAACCCTGTGACATCCAAATAGAGTTTTGCACAAGTGTTGGATGCAAAAGTTTTGATGATTAGTTGTTAATGAAACAAATTATCAACTATTTGGACATCACACAACATTGACATTTGATAATATCATTCTTTAATGATGTTAAATCTTTATGGATATTTGTGTGAATTAAGTATAGACTTAATTGATATTCACAAAATGTTTGATGATTTGTCATTTCAATGGTATTACAAGTAACATAGTGATAACTATGGTGAAATTATTTTAACAAACCATCAACCATTAAGATTTTACAGCATAAATTTGGATGTCCATGGTACTCAATAAGGTATGACCTTGTTGGCTCCATGAAATTAAAAATTTGATGGTGTATTGGTTCTAAACCAACCTGGATGAGAAAGTCTCGATTTGATTATATGAGTAGTCTCGAATAACATAGTTAAGACTATGATGAGACATCGCAAATAATGGTTGACCATCTAGTTGTATCTTGCATCTTATGAAATCAAAATCAAAATCATATTCCTTAATAGGAATTTGCTTAATTTGTATTCGATACATCTTAATAATTTTGATTATTAAAAAATTGCAGATCATAATCCTTAAGTTCTTCAAAAGGTTAGTGGGGGCGATGAATTTTCCTTATTCGAGTAAATTAGTGGAATTCAAGATTGAATTCCAAATCTAATATTTAGTTAAGTTAAAGAGTTTAACAAACAAATACTCGACTATTGATTTGTGATATGAAATGCGTAGTTTAGTAGGAGCCTCACTTAAGAGTAAGAAACATATGATGTTTCATATGCATTCGTACAAAGTATAGAAGGATTATAGTGGTACCACTACAATGAAGATTGTAACCAAGTACTTATGGACTAGTCATATAGAGAAATGGTGGATTGCTCGAACAACGAAGCCAAGTGAGTTCAAATATGTATAGTTGATACATATACTGAATAAGCCTTTTTGGGAAATAGTTCTTCATAGAACCAAATATAATAGATTCATTGTATCGTTGACGTCAAAAAGGTTAAATGAAGAAGCAACAAAAGTTGTTGGTCAAGTATGGTAATGGTTGTCTTGCCAAACTCCCAAATATAGGCCATCTTACATGAGTAGTACATTTAAGATCAATAAATCAAAAAAAATAAAGAAAATGCGAACTTGCTTGGTAATATACACTAACTAAACACTTGCACAAGTCTTAAGTATAGAGATACTTGGAATGGTTGTCTCTAGTGCAAGTGGGAGATTATTAGTGTAGATGTCCTAGGAGCTAACCATTAAGGGCACCACATAATAACAACAAAAAATAACAGGCATGTTTTTGTTTTGCTAATTAATATAATATGAGAATCATTTTGGTTGGTATGATTAGATCAACCAAACGATGTCCATGATATAGTAGGTTCACACCTTGTATGCCATGGCTGGTAGAGAACACATTGGTATTTGAACGCCATATCTAAATGTCCATACTCAATGATTGTCAGTATTTGGGCGTCGACAATCAGCGAGATTATTACATGTTTTGATTGGTTCCATTTCTCCATAGAAAGCAATTATATGATATCTGGGCCAAACATGTAGGCACATAGTTAAGCGTTAGTATGGGTGCTAGACTAACCCGCTGTTGAGAGACAACATGGTAAATTACTTGAGTGTCAATGGAGAACTCTCAACTGTGGAAAATGGTGTAACTAGTCCTTTAACTTGAGATCACCACGGCATACTAATGTTTAGTCATGTAATGTTATTCCCACTCTACGTAACCTGATTAGGGTTACTAAAAAGGTGAAAGTTGAGTTGCATCACGAAACATGTAAGTATGGTAATTGATCAAGATAGGGTTGTCATCCTTAGTAATATGAAGAAGTGTCTCATTGGGCCTATCAATTGAGTAAAGATGGTCGCAACTTGAGAAGTTGAATCAATTTGGTGTATTTTCTCTTAATTTGGTGATTGATGAAT
>CAODLS010181981.1:0-10034 GCA_948243855.1 Flueggea neowawraea | reverse complement strand
ATTTGCAATTCCGAGCTTTCCAACTTGTTTCTCTTTAATTCAACTATTTTGCACATCATCAAATCACAAAAGGAACTCAATGTTGATCACCCATGATCCAACAATCTCCCCCTTTTTTATGATGTCAAAACTTTGAAGAATTTAAGCACTACATCAAAGGCAATGAATTTGATCAAGGATTTCATCATTGTCAAGAGGTTAGTTTCATAAAAACATATGTGATCATATATATAAAAAAATAATCACTCCCCCTATCAAAAACAATTTATGAAAATTTCAAAATTTTATTTTCTCCCCCTCTTTGAAAACAATTTGCACATTGTTTAAAAAAAAATCATTTTCCCCCTTTTGAAACTGATTTGTGCATAATTTCCAAACCTTTGTTTTCTCCCCCTATTTAAAACAAAACAATATCAATAAAAATGAAAGGAGTTGAAAGAGTAGAAAAGATAGTACCAAATTTGGCATTTCCAATGATGTAGGATCTTTGCTCTAAGGTTGTTAAGCCTTATTGAACGGAGACCCGCTCTGATACCACTTGTTGGAGAATTTTCCCAGAGGATGCCTTGGTTAAGTTTGAAGAGCGGAGGCGAGTTAGAGTGAGGCGAGAAAAACAACACCAAGATTTTTATAGTGGTTCGGCCAACCATGCTTATGTCCACTACCTAAGTCTCACTTAGGTTTTTCACTATCGGGGATTGATTACGGCTCAATCCAACAAAGCCTTACACCAAGGTTGATTGCGGCTCAAACCTCTAAAGGCTACATAAGGTTGATTACGACTCAAACCTTTAAGGCCAAAAAGGTTGATTATGGCTCATATCTCCAAAGCCATTGAGGTTGATTACGGCTCATACCTTTAAGGTCATTGAGGTTGATTGCGACTCATACCTCTAAGGTCATTACAATATTGTTTTTCATAGGTTCACAACCAACCTTCTCCACACTCTCAAATGTTTACAAAACATTTACAAAGAAATGAAGTTCTATGCTAGAGTAAATGTTGGCACAATGCTCTTGATCTTTTATCTAGCTTGATTTTGGTGTTTTGGGAGTGATGTAATGATTAAAACATTTTAGCCTTAAAATCATATGATCATCCATGTTTTTCTGCCCTTTATTGATGTATTTATAGCTTCTTTAAGCCATATGACCGTTGGGATTGAGAAACTAGCCACTGGAGACAATTTGTAGCCGTTACAGCTTTCTGTGCCATTCTTACGTACGTCACTTCCTTCTTACGTACGTCGCTTCCTTCTTACGTACGTCGCTTCCTTCTCTCGTACGTCACCTGAAAATCTTTACAGCTCACGTATGTTGATTTTCCATATCACATACGTTGATCATCTTGAGCAAGCTTTGCATACGTTAACATATGTATGACCTACGTCAATTACAACACACGAACATGAAAGTTTCCTTAAGTATGTGAAACATGCTTCAGAGGGTTCCAGTAGTTCTGCTTTTCTTCAGACCCTATCTCACGTACGTGACATACTTCTGATGTATGTAAAGCACTTGCAATGGCTTGATTTACAATTCCGAGCTTTCCAACTTGTTTCTCTTTAGGTCAACAATTTTGCACATCATCAAAACACAAAAGGAACTCAATTTTGATCACTCATGATCCAACAAGCCTGGCATCTCGTGATACTCCCAAGCGAAGCAATCCTTGTATTCTCTAAGGAGTTTGGTTAAATCAACTTTAAAGGCAGGGTCGAGAAGTTCACTTACCCAAGTGATTCGTGGTTCTTGTTCATTCCTGAGATTGACTTCCTCGGGGGGATCTCACACTTCTGGCTTGACGTCTTTGGCTTGCTGAGCCAAAGAAAAATTTGTCTATCCATCCTCTCGATGCTTTGTTGGGACTTCTTCAATGCAGCCCAACTCGCACACCTCACCGATGGTTGGTTACTTTGTATGATGAACTAATGCCTCGGTCACGAGGATCAATAACTGTTGTATGGAATCTTGTATGACTTTCATGCCTTCTGAGTCCGTGTAGGACTCAATCATATATACATAGCTCCTGTGACCATCACTTGATGTACTCATACAAGATGAGGCCTTCGAGCTTTCGGTGGGGCTTTCACTGTCGTCGCTCTGTGACCATCACTTGATGTACTCGGATGAGGCTCATCGATGTTACCTCATCGATATCATTGGCAGAAGAGTTGACAGACTCTTATGAGGTGGAATTGTCTTCGATTATTACCACCTATTTTCCTTTGTCCCCGAGCTCTTGGGGTGTTTGTGATGGAAAGAGAGTCCCTCCGTGGCTAACTACTTCCCCGAAACCATCGACTGGAGGCATTAGGCCAACTACCTGGCAACTATGGTCTTGCCAGAATGGGATGAGTGCATCACCTAAAATGCCAACATCAATCATGTAAGATTCAACATGTTTCAAGTCAGGATCAGCATAAACAGTTTCAATTTTATCTCCATTCTAAAACATAATGCGTTGATGTAATGTCGAGGGACACATATATTTCGATGTAACCAATCTCGACCGATCAAGGCATTAAAGGAAGGATGTATGTCAACAACATAAAAGGTTGTCAAGGACTTTTTCGATCCCACTTTAATGGGACCATCAAAGACTCATTTGACTTGGGTCGCATTTCAAGCAAAACCCGTTACCTTGGTGTCAACAAGAATATTTGGCTTATGAGGATTCCATTAATTGTTGCCTTTATATATAGGGGTTTGAGGCTGACCCCCTTTAGATATGTCAGCTTTTTCATATCGAATATACTTACCTGATGCCTTATTTGCAGCTCCCGACTCCTTCTCGACCACTGCCACTTCAGTCGTCGGGCAGTTGTGTCTTCTACATCCTCAGGTCGAGTCTTTGATTGCTCAGGCGAGGCCTTATATCCTGGCGGGAGTGTTAGTACCATATTGCAATCGACTGTTTTGGGCCCCTCAAGAAGAGGGAAGTCATCAAGGATGACTTTAAAGTCGCTCTCCTAGAAATTAGTCACGTAGTTCGACTCCTGGCGTGCTTTGCCGATGGCGAAAGGGCCATCCAAGCTTTCCTTCTTCTTTGTCGGTTCTTTCCGCACTTGGTCCACTAGGCCTTTCTCTGTTTGCTTTTGAAGCTTTGCCAATCGTCGGTACCACCTTCTTCTCTGTGATTTACTCAACTTAGTGGGACCGAGAGGCTCATGCTTCCTCTTTGAGAACCGTTGTGTTGCGGCCATGACCTCCTTCCAAACTCTAGCCTCGGGGTTCAAGGCTTCCAAAACCTTTGTAGCTTTGGCTCAGACATCTCGACGACGGGTAACTTTCCTTTTCGCACCCGTTCTTGCTCCCACTTTCTTTTCTCCTCGAAGTGCATTTTTGGAGCAACATACAAAGGAGCTCGTGAAGTGTGATGGGTAGTTCGAGGAACGAAGTATCGCGTACCTCGAGTGTTGGCATATTGATCAGCTAAGAAGCATTGGGTCCGCTCATACATATGCTCCCAAAGCTCGCCAGGCCGGCGCATGTTCCACATCACCTGGTGGGTGACTATCAGCTCCTGCAATCTTTCAGCGCACGGATGACAAAAGCCCATCCTTTCGGGTGATATGTCCCTCGACGTCTGGTTTGTGCTTAGATGGTGGCATCTCTTAGTGGGTGGATCGACCCTAGAGTGCTTCCTGAGTTCCCGATTTTTCCATAAATTTTAGCACTCGTAGCTTGCCGAACCTTGGGTGAATGGGTTATGGCGTGTCAGTTTTGCAGCCGAGCTAGGCCTTTCGGGATACCGAGGCTAAAGACTACTTCCTCTTTATTTGTTAGATCGTACCAGCTATAATCACAGTGTTTGTTCAAGAAGTCCTTGAAGTTAACACATTTGTCAGTGGTATGAAGGTCAAAAAGGTGCCATTTGCAGACCGCATGGAGTGAAGGATCTGAAAAGTGTGGGAAGTTAAGCACGCCCATATCCACCAGCCGATTGAACAATGCCACTGCCATCCGAGTGGCCTTCGTGACGCCAGAAATTGCCTGCACACAAGGGAAAAGATCGATTAAATCACATTCAAAACTTTGCAAAAATGGGTTGCTATCAACGCCCATTACTTCCCATAAGTCGGGATATTGTAATTTCTTTGACTCTACCAAGCCTTGGATTGCATTTCTAAAAATTATGCAATTGTTTGTTAAGTGTGACGACGAACTATGCCATTTACAAAATTTCTTTCCTCGAAACTCCTCAGCCGAGGGGAGCTTGTGATTGCCTTTGCACCAGAATCTCTTGTTTTCCAAGAGCCAGTCAAAGATCAAATCAGTTTTGTCTAAATCAAAAGAGTATTTCCTATTTTCTTTCGATTTGAAGCTCACGGGAGCCTGTGCTTTCTTCTTTTCCAAATGATCACACACCAAAGGTTTTCTTTTGACGTATTCAACCACATTGACTTCGACCGTCGCATTGTCCACGTATTCAATTGCTTCTATCGGAGCGTCGGTAGGCACAATCTCTTGGTAATAGCTTATGAAAGTCGTACTTTTCCTTACGCCTTCTTCTTTGAAGATACTCTCGAACTGAGCTGCCCTCGCCGTTAATTCGTCTAAATCGTGGAACACCATGCCCGCGAACTTCTTTATTAATTCAAAATTCAAACCGTCCTGAGCAACTCGAAGGAACTCCCTCTCAGGAAGGTTGATCTAACATAGAATTTGGGCCTGTCGAAACCTGGTTAAAAATTCTTCTATGGTTTCTCCATCCTTTTGTTTCAACCGAGCCAAATCTGAGATCGAGGTCCTTAGATTGCTTCCTGCGAATTGTGCCTGAAATGCATTTTGCATGTCCCACCATGTAAAAATAGAATTCGGCGAGAGGTTGAGATACCAGTTGAATGTGGTTCCTGTGAGGGAACTTGGGAACAATCTCAGTTTCATGAAATCATTTTCGGACACTTATCCACATTGATAAGTAAAGCACACCACATGCACAAGAGCAAACATCTTGTCATCCCTCGAGAATAATGTGAATTCTAGGACTTTATGACCTCGAGGGAAAGGGTAATCCCTGTCAATGAAATCCGGATATGGTTTACAGTATACCGGGCGGTTCACCAGCTGTATTTGTAGGTCGAACATTCGTTCGGTCATATTAGCCACCGCTTCTTACGTTAATTCGGGTGGTTGTTGAGCCCCAATAGGTAACAGGGGTGGTACGCCTGGCTGTACAGGCTGTGTTCCTCTCAAGATTAGACCTTCATATGGCTGTGCCTGGGATGAATCGGAGGCTGGCCTCCCTAGACAAATCCTCCATAAGGCTGTGATCCTGAATGTGTGGGAGGCTGGCTTCCTGAGGCAAAGTTTTTGTAAGGATGGGCTCTTGATTGTGTAGGAGGTGGGCCTCCCAAAATCAAGCCACCAAAAGGTTGCGTTCCAGGATGAGTAGTAGATTGGCCTTCCGTGGTAAGACCTCCATAGGATTGCAAACTGTATGTCATATGTGGTATGATCGGGTTAGGATAAGCTATAGGAGTAAGGTGATATGGGACCGTAATGTTACCCCCCCAAGTCCTGGACGGTCTTTCGACAACGGGAGCAGATGAATTTATCGAGCAAACAACCGGTTGCACCTGAGAAACTGACGCTGGGGTTGCAAAAATGTTAGCGCCACTCGGACCCCAAGCTTCAGTGTTTATTATGAAATGAGGGTTACTCTGGGTATTGACGTTCACAGCCGGAACCACTCTGGTGGAGTACGTCGGCAGTGCAGGTTTGTATGCCATGTTGGTGGTCACCAAGGGATAACCCAAAGGAAATTCAGAGGTCCTTGCTCGAGTTGCCTATGAGAAATTTGTTAAGTCTTCATTGGTCATTGGGTGTTTCCCTTTTGCTACCCATACTTCCATGGCTACTTCGACTTCTTTCGCAATTTGTTTCCCGAGACGTGCATGTAAGTTGTGATAGAGATGGTTAAGATCTCTAATGATGCGGTCACACTTGCGTTGTACTTGTGCATACTAATCATTAGTTTGCCTGAGGAACTCTTCAGACTGTTTGCCTGTTATAGTTGTTGCGTGCAGGTTTTGCCCTTCAATAGCTTTTGTCAGATGGGACACTTGCTTATCAAAATGGTCTCCTAATTCCTTTTTGTGGGTTTGAAACATCTTTTCCAATGTGTCATTTACCTTTGACGAAAATTCAGCTATATGTTGGCACAAAACTACGTAATGTGCTGCCATAAGATCCTGATTTTTGGAGCTTTCATATCCTTCATTTTTGCTAGGGGCTTCTGAAGACGGCCTGTGAATAGGAGATGCCTCCTGGCGGGAACCCTCTTCTGGATTTGTGAGATTAGCATTTCGTGTAGCACGTCTTGCCATGTCTCCCACTGTGGTAGACAAAAACTGTTCTCGAAATTCTCTTTAGGGAATCAAATGGTCACGAACGCGAGATTCGAGAGGTGAAAAATTGTATGGCATTCGGTGTTGCCTAACGAATTAGGACTTTCGGACGTACTAATCTAGTGATTGTAACAAATAAAGAAACAAGATAAAATAAAAGAGATGAATTAATAAATAAAAATTAAGCTTAAGAGAGAACTCGTGAGCTTACACTAGACTCAAAAGAACCTATTGAGGTCATGGTCAATGCAAACATGACGAATTCAAGTCATGCACAAAGAAAACTATGCTATTGTGAAAATAAAAACTTGCAGAGTAAAAGGAAAGACAATGATGGGTGTTGATGTGTGTGCTTTGTCCTATAGTGATCCCCCTTTTATACTTGATTTTCTGCTGGCCAAATAGCGATGTTCTCTCCCCACGTCCTCCATTTATGAAGAATCCCACGTTCTTCTTCAACATCGTGCCCCGAAGATCCCTCACACCTTCTTACTCCGGACGTGTGCTTCGTAAATTACTCCACGTTTCCTCGTGTATTGTCGTGGGCGAATGTTCCTAACTCATCCACTCCTTCCCGAGTCATTCCTTTATGAGAAGACCCTTCTGAATGTCTAAAACCATTCTCGATCCGTTCTTCCCGAGATTTGGAAACGTGATTTTCAAGTATTCACGTGTCATCTGTCTTTTCCTATATCAGCTTTACTGACTTTCCTGACGTCTCGGAGCGCCTCATTTTTTGTAACGATGCCTTGTTTTTTGTAACGACAACCCAACTAGCACATGCCACGTGATCTCATCATTATGTGCATTAAATGCGGGTAACAGTAATGGAACAATATAGGCAAAAATTCAAATTTAAGATTAGAAGAAAATATTTATATTTTTAAAAAAATTCATATTTAAAGGACTTCGAGCTATCATCTCTTCTAGGACCCCAAATAAAACTAAGACGGGTTTGATAATAACATATCAAAATTTTTTCACTAAGGTTGTTTTTTAGTTAAAAAAATTATTCACAATAAATATATATGAGTTTAAGTAGAAAACAAAAAAAACTTTAAATTGAGTTAGCTTAGGCAGATGTAGTACTCTTCATAATTTTCTTGAACATGATAAATTTGAAACAAGTATAGTTGAAATGACTAATTCAAAACTCAAATAAAACTTTTTTGCTCAACATATATCGCATATGCAACTAACCAACTTTCTCTTTGTTAATGCCATACATTGTCAACAATATTATTGTGTGAAAAATTATAATAGGCATGCAATCGGCAAAACTTTTGTGAACGAGCTACAATTGAAAATGTGAAGAAAAAGTATCTGAATACCTAATAATCAAATATAGAAAATTAACTCGAGTCAATAGCGAGCAACAATTGAAAATGTGAAAAAAAAAAAAAGAAAAAAAAAACTCAGAATAAGTTCACATCTTAAAGAGGTTATGCTCTTAAGATGGTTAGTTGAGTGTGTCTTCCAAACTCTAATTAGACTTTATAACTAAGAGTATTTCTGAAATAATATAAACTAAAGGATTAAAAATGAGAATTAATGTATGCGGATCACAGTTTATTGGTAAAAAAAATTATTCTTTTCGACTGCTCTTTGAATACTTTTTTTCTCAAATAAATGTTTCGATATCTAAATATCTTTGATATGATTTGAGTAATTCAAATTGGAGCCAATCAACTAGTTAAGAAGAAATATCCCCTATCACTCTACCACATAGCCTTAGGTAATTAATTAATTATTTCTTTTGAATATATGTGCATATTAAATTAATCATTATGAAATGCTGCAAGTTCGGGACCCCTTCCTCTCAGGACCCCTTCCTTTCGTCCCTAGTTGCATAAGGGGCAAACAAAATGTTGCACATGTAATTATATGCATTTTAAAATAAATAATTTAAGTACATAATCTACAAATCTGTATGCTCACAGTTTAACAAGCATGGCTTATTCTTCGACTAATTCTACAATTTGGGAGCTCATCCCTTTTTTATTTATGTATGAGAGCCTAACAGCTCATAATTATAAGCTTATCCAAGTTCTAGAAAAGAGGATGTATATGTATGTCTAATTACTAATGGCAATGTGTCATAAATTATATGGAACACAAACAAAACTCAAAATAACTAACATACATGAATTTCACAAGTTATTGCAATTTATGTTTGTAAATTGAACTGTAAAATATATATGTAGACAACGTCAATCAGTAAGAAGGATAAGGTTTGGGGTTATTTATACCGTAATGAGCTTGAAGCACAAGAGGAAGCAGGATGCAATTGGCTATAATCACCATAAGCCTCGCATGAGGATTAGAAAGAGACATGTAGCCAAGGACAAACTTGCCAACTTTTCCATCATATACATCTTCTTCCTCAAAAAGAAAACAATAGGTGACAAGAAGTAATACATTGATGAATTTGAGTTGGCAAGTCATCCTTGGCTGCACCAATCTTTCTAAGCCTACATGCAAGGCTGCAATAGGTGAGATAAAAGGAACAACTAAGAACCCTTTTTTTTTAGCAATCATTATAATGAGTGCATACATATGTGTTAGATGATGAGATAAGGGAAGAGGTTGATGATCTTATATAGAAACGTGAGGGGGTAAGACGAGATGAACGTGATATTGGTGCCATTTTTTTATAAAGTGATGCAATTTTTTTTTTGTGTGTGGTTATCTACAGCAATCGAGGCAATATCGACAGCTTTTGCAATAGGATCTTATTTTTGGTCCCATTTTTGCATAAAGCGATAAGGTTCCTTTCATACCATCCCTCTTACACTAAATAAAGATAAATATAAGAGAAAAAATACCTTTTCTTTTGAAAAATATACAAACAAGTACTTATTCCTTGTAATTAGAACTTAAGTTTACATGCTAGGGCATGAAAGATGTAGTCTTCAATTAACCATACCAAAAAATATTAGGTAAGATATCAGGGCTTGTTTGGCACACATAAGCATATAGCATTTTAGGAGTATATAGTAAAAAAATACATAATATATTTGTTTGGTAAATACCTAGTAACATATAGCATATGAGAGCTTTTTGAGATATTTTATCATGTAAAATATCACTATTGTCTTCATTTATTATTATCTTTCAATTACATAACTTTTGAAATAAGAATAAAATTGGTATATTACCTATTCTTATATAAGATAAAAAAAATTCACATCATCATCAATTTTTACTATTACAAACTATAAACACTCTTATATTTTACATTCTAAATACATAAAATATTGTGCTACCAAACGAGACAAGATAAAACGAATAGATCTGTCTCTCTCTCTCTCTCTCCTCTTTTCACTCCAGATCTGTCTCGTCGTTGCTATCTCCTTTCTCTTTCGATGTCTTCATCACTATCAACAGATCTGTAAATTGCGCAAGTTGATTTTGGCTAAGTTTATTTTGGTTGATTTGTGCATATTGATTTTGTTGAGTTTGATATGTTTGTATGCAGGGTTGATTTTGTTGAGTTTTGTGGTGATGATGGCTAGGGTTTGTTAATTTGTATTCGCCTATTTTGCAGACCTTTGGAGACTTTCAGAGACCTCCAGAGATCTAGGTTAAATGATTTTGTTAAGTTTGTATTATTGGAGACCTAATTAATTTGTCATTAAACAAAATATAATTAAATTTTGTAAAAAAATAAATAAGTGAGGT
>CAODLS010181957.1:0-15419 GCA_948243855.1 Flueggea neowawraea | reverse complement strand
AAGAGCCCGAATCAGCACTTGCATTCCCCAACGCGAAACCTGTTGCAAAAGATTCAGTCTTCTCTGCATTACCCAATGTATCACTTGTTGTAACAGACTGATTCCTTAATACCTCTGCATTTCCCACATTCGCAAACAGATCTTCTGAATCATCGCCAAGCTTGTTCAAAAAATCGAAGTATGACCCTGAACCAACTCCACTCCCACTGTGACTAGGCAAATCAGAACCAAACGAACTCCATTGAACAACTTTCACACCATTACCAGAATCTCCATTCTTTGTATCAACCACTGCCGAATTCAACCCAAATACCTCTCCTATTCCCAGTTCAGCAGACGAATTAGTAGTTTCACTCGTATTACCACGAAGAGAGGTTCCATTATCTTCAGCAACCACATTATCCTCGCGATCATTCATCAAAGCGAAATCAACGTCATCTTGGTGAGCATTGACACCAGAATTCACAACTCCATTAGACCCCATGTCACTAATACTTAAATTATCAAACAGTTTAGCCTCACTAGAATCATCACCTCCTACACCAGTAGGCTTAACACTGGCAATTATATCATCGTCATCATTAACTAGTTTATCGAAAAAGTCCTCATCTGTTTGATCCTCCAACTCGAATGCAGAAGAAGCCATCTCGACAACAATTCTTAATTACTCTTTTGCTTAATTGCAATTCTCTACATAAAGCAGCCACTAAATCCTATTAGCTAAGAACCCTTTTTTGTCGTCAAAACACAAGATGAACTAAATTAGTACAAGGGTTTTCATACTTGTAAAGGTATTAGATTAAATTTGGCATCTTTATTGAAAAAGATAGCAGTGAGCAATAAAATGGAGAAATCAATAAACAGAGAGAGAGAGAGATTGAGATTGACTTACAGAAAGTGAGACAAAGAAAGGATTTAGAGGGAGAAGAGACAGATCACCGCACCGTCACCGATGAAGGAGGCAACATTTTTGGGTTGAGTTTGGATTTATATTTATTAACTTATATTATATGAAACAAAAAAATAATTTGTTAAAGAGAGAAAGTCGCAGTCTTTGTGGTATGATGCTGTGGGTTTTGTCTACTGTTGTCGAAAAGTTTTGAAACTTTAAAGAATTGAGAAGAGCACGTGATTGTAATTGTTGCGGACTGGTCACTAATTTCCGGTTCTTCAGTAATTCTGGGTTGGTGACTCCTACACTTTGTTTAGCTCACCTGTTAATGGAGCAATCAGCTACCTTATTATTTTCAGAAATAAATTAATTTATATAATATGCAAAGTGGATTTTTTTATAAGATTATGGCGTTGACTTTCTCTTTGAGTGTATTTTTTTATTTCCTTTTTAATCATAGAATTTCTGCTATTTTTGGGATTTTTTTTCTTGATGTTGCTATTTTTGGATTTAATTTCTTGAATTTGTGCCAAGTTTGACCCATTTCATTGTGCTTTTTTATTATTTTTCAACATATTCACTGCATCGAGACTTTTAAATTTCCCGAATCAAACTAGTCATTCCCAATTGCACCAAAATAAAAACTAGTCAATCCAAAATCATTAATTTCCATAAACTAGTAGTTAAATATATTCATCGAATTAGAACATTAACGATTTTTTTAGTCAAAAAATAATGTTAAAGATGCAAATGGCTCTTTCTCTTAGAAAATGACCTCCACTAATAAAACGAAAAATGTTATTAGGCGCATAGCGTTTGTTATTGTGATAATGTCTATGAAACTTAAGATGCTATGTTGTGATGAGCATGAATGTATCCTCTGTTATGATGAGTATGGCCGTGATGAGTGAATACAGTCAAATCATTTTCATCTTAAATGCCCCTTTAATATGAACACCGGGCAACATAGAAGATATCGGAATCAAACTCTGGATCATTTATTGTTATTGTTAGAAACCACTCCAATACAATGAGTTACAAATCCATGAGTTTAAATGGAGCTCTTTATAATAATTTCTAAAGAACTTGGCATGCTCTGGTCACTTGGCTCCTTCAAGCTTTGCCCGGAAGGTTTCAGCATTTGATATCTTGTTAATTCTGCAAACAAGATATGTCAGCATGTCAAAAAATTGAAGCGACTTCACTTTCTAGGATTTAGTTTATAACTGACTAGATTCATTTTAATTTACTGGAATCAAACTTACTGTATCTGAACACTTGAGTTGATTTCAGTACCAATAAGCTTTACAAGCACATTGGTATAACTGACTAGATTCATGTTTGTATAAGACATTTAAAATGAGAACATTTCTGATAGTTCTTATCGCAGGAGAAAATCCCCGGGAGATGCCAATTTTTCAGAAATCCATTCTGGGACAAGTTCAAGCAATAAATTCAGCTGCTCTTCGACTTCTCTTGCGGACAGAAAACAGAATGATTCAGTTTAATTAAGGCTTCTGACAACTTAAATAAATAAATGCAGCAGGATTTTAATGTTATTGTTGTTTGCTTACTTCTATCAACAGTATCAAGATGGCCTGCAATTATCTTGTGTAACAGCTCCTCCTTTGTTACGACTGATTTGTGCATTGACTGAGAAGTAATGGATCATGTTGAAAAGCTTTGGCAGGTACGCAATCATCTGTCGCCGTCTCTTTGCTTGCGAGATGGCCGGATCTTGCTCTTCGCCTTTCTTTCCTTTTCTCTGATCTGTACATGGAAAAGAAGATGTTCAGTACTATTTCTGAACACATATAAACTGCTATTTTGGATAGCCAACACAGCGTTGCTTAAGATTAAGCATGACAACTAGTGTTCAAATGTGGCCAGAGATAATGCCATAAGACAACGGTGAGGAGCTTCTGCTTATAATCATCCATTGGAAACCGATCTTCCCAATTAACAAATTGGAACAATTTAATAATTTCAAGACAAAAACTGATTTGTCAAGCAAGCAGAACTTTCATACGGATATAACAAAGCTTGGTAATACAGTGATATTTACATTAAGCGAATGAAAGCCAGTCAATTATCATGATAATATCATAAATGTAACGATAAGGACAAGCAACAGATGCTCCATGGACATGATTCAAGTCTTATCTCAACGCATTCAACTGATGATCAAAACAGGAAGCAAAATGAATAGAAGATCAAGTAATAAACAAGTCATATAATAACAAAGAAATATCAATTGTTCCATCTCATGGTATCACAAAAAGTAAGGACAATCCAAGATGAGCTTACCGATTTCAGAATACTGTCATCAAGATTCTTCAAAATATCATCATCATCTGATGCATCTCTTACAAAATTTCCTTCACTTTCTACAGGATCTTCAAATTTCAGTGATTTGGGTCGTGTTGCACGTCTAACTATTTTGTCCTTTGAGCTGATAGAATCATTGTCAGGGGTCATGTAACATCTTCTTTTTGGAGGCAATGCTGGTGTAGTAGACATAAACTCCACTGAAGCAGAAGCAAATTTTGCAGGAGTTAACTGAAATGCAGCAGAATCATCTTCAGTAGTCAGTGTGATCAAGCCTTTAATTGTATCACCAGGGTGGCATGGGACAGGTACATCAGAGAAGGATGCACAAGGTGCTGAAAAATGCTCATTCTCGGCCAATTGAGTTGACAATTTAGTCCTATTAGTATCACCAGTACTTTTATTGAAGGAAAATTCTGGGTGGCATGACTCAGGAGGTGAAATATCTGATTGGTGAACATCTTTGTTAAATGCAACTTTCACTGAGAAGTGCCTCCTAAATGATGGTGCAAAATGAGATAGCAATGTTGGTTGATGGTTTTCTGCAAGCGGCTCAGAGAACGAGGATTCGCAGTTATGGACAACATCGACATGGGCATCATTTCCCTCAAACTCTGATCTCAGAGCAGACTTTGAACGATTGAATGGTTGAGACAGCAATTCCTCAGGAACTTCATCACACTGGAACCATTAATACATTGAAATAAGTCCCCTTATGACATCAAAAAACAAAATTCATATGAAACAAAACGAACATTGCAAACAAGTATAACAAATACTAACAAATTGTGAATTGGAGTCCTGAATTCATCATAGTTGAACCCAAAAAAAAATTAGTACCTCAGGATGGGAATTAACAAAATCAACAAGGCGAGCACGAAAGACCTTCCTCAAATGCATATTCTTACTTTCCAATTTCGAGTTCTCATCGCATTCAATAGCATCAACATTTATGCTAACATGAAGATCTGGCTTCATACAGCTAGTCCTCTCATCAAACACATTGACCCTCTTCACTTCAATCGTCGGCATAACATACTTCAATTGAGCCAAATGCCCATAAGTAAACCTCCTATAAAACGTAAATCAAAATTAGCCCTAGAACCAGATCCATCAAAAATTGAAATTGAATTGGAACAAACCAGTACCTATCAGTCAAACACTCGATCTTTGAGCAAACATTAGTGAAACTACACATCGAACCCTTCAATCGCAGCAATCAAATCGAACTATCCAAGCTATCAAAGAACTCACACAGCATCTCATGCCTGCCCAAATTTGCTCCGACCCCTTGATCAGCAACTTCTCTGACGTCATTGAGAGAGACGGCGTCGCGACGGTTGCGAGGTCGGATCGAGGTGGTATCGGGTGTTTGAGTGGCGATTGAGAGTGTAGAGGAGGGCGTACTCTTCCTCTTGATGGGCTTGAGAGGGGTGGCGGGCGGCGGAGAGGAGTGGGAGGAGTTCATTGTGGTGGTGGAGGGAGAGATGGCGGATGTGAGGCGGAGGAGTGGTAGCGAGATAGAGCAGGGAGCGAGTTGGAGGGAGATATATGGCGGGAGGAGTTATATAGTAGGTTTTGGCGCGAATTCTGTTAGCGTTCCCGGGTACTCGGTTGAACCAGACCTAACCGAAGCTAATTAAATACAACTAATACGGTTCGGTCGAGTATTTTGATAATTTCTTTGGTCAGTTCGATCCGGTTTGTGTTTGGGGTTTGAATTATGTTTTTTTTTTGAATTTTTTGATATTCAATGTATCTAGAATTTAAAAAAAAAATGAAATCAAAGTATTCAATCCAAAATCATTAAAATGCGAATCAAAATGGAATAGTTTACACTAATAAGTTTGTAAACCAGTGGTACTAAAAACTATCTCAAATATAAGTAATCGAAGAAGCCAATGTATATTAAAAAGAAATGGATTAGCTCATACCGCATATAACTTGTAAATTGTTTGAAATAATATATATATATATATATATATATATACTACAAAATTGATCATTAATTTATTTTTGTTAGAGACTTTGTTGAGTGTTGTAATTTGAATCCTTCTAATTTAACAAATAAATCCGTTTAAAAATAGTATATTTAACACGAAATGAACTATGAACGAACAACTTATTGGCAATTTTTGTTCATTTTAGAACTTGTGAAATAGATAATGAAAAGGGCCATCCAAATCTATCTAAAATGTGGTAATTACGCGTCTTACCAACAAAATTTTGCAATATTTATTCTATACGACCGCTTTTGCTAATTACATATATACCTTCAAATATTTTGTTCGTATGCGCGTCAGTTTTCAGATTCAGGACAGATATTTTTATTTTGTACGGAAAGACTATGTTGTTGGTATGTTGTTTATATATTATTTTTGTTTATATATTGTGCGAATGTCGTTATATTTTGCTGATATCTTGTTTATATATTATTTGAATGTCATTATATTTTGTTGATATCTTATTTGTATGTTATGTGTATTATATGTTCAAAACAATAAATAAACAAGTCTGAATTTTTATATGTTGTTGATTTGTTGTTGGTACCTTATTTATATATTGTTTTCAACATATAAACTTCATATAAATAAAATATGCGCCGTTGTTTTGTTGTTTATATGTTAAAAATAATATATGGGTAAATCTGTAATTTATATGTTGTTGATTTGTAGTTTATATATTGTATATATGTTACTGATAACTTATTTAGATGTTGTTTTTCAATATATAAACAAGATATCAATAATATGTAAAGAATATTGAAGTTTTAAAATAAGAAACAATATATAAATAACATACAAATAATATACAAATAAGTTTTAAACAAATCCGAATTTTAATCAAATTCTAAACAAGTTTTAAATAAGAAACAACATATAAATAAGTTTTAAACAAGAAAAAACATATAAAATCTATATAAAAAATATATAAACAACATATAAGTAAGTTTTAAATAAGTTTTAGATAATATATAAGCAAAATTTAAAAAAGTTTAAAACAAGTCCAAAAAAATGTACAGATTTTAAACAAATTATAAATAAGTTTTAAATAAGTTTTAAACAAAGGTTTAAATAGTATTATAAAAAATAGTTTACTAAACTATAAACGTAATTTAAAAAATTTGGTGGCATAACGGGTGAAATTTTCTATTTTCGGCTAAAATATTAAAAGTTTACGTATAAATTTGTAATATGTTAATGTGGATTTATCATTTTGGAAAAAAAAACAATTGGGTTTATACTTCAATCCAAATCCAAATACTCGGCTTAGCGGTCCTTCTTGCATTAATTTTGTTGGGCTCAAGCAAACCGGAATCAAAATCGAAGTACATTGGTAATTGGGTTATATATATATATTAAAAAATTAATGGTAATTGGGTTTATTATGCATCCAAGTTTTTGTTTTTAATCTTAATAGAATCCAACGAATTTTCCTAAAAAAAATAAAATCCGAAAATTTGTTGAGGTTTTAACTTTTTCATACTTCGTCAAGAATTTATACTAGTCAAAAAAATTTATTGAGACATTTTTTTCTTTTGTGTTTATTTACAAATATATATTTTTTCATCGAAAAATTTATATTATTTTCAACTGGTAAATATCGGGGCACTGATACTATTTAAAGAAAAAAATTAATTGATAAGCAATCTCTATAACAAATTTAAGTAACTATCAAAAAAACAAATTTAAGTTCAAATGAATGTAGATGTCGAAAGACAAGTTCAAATGAATGTATTTTGATTTGTATATTATGAAATATACATATCTTTTAAATAAAAAAAAACTGAGTAATTAGTGGGATTGTCATGTTGGTCCAAGATTAGGCTAACAAGTGCCAACCACCATTAATAGTTTACTCCAAAGTATACAACTCACAACTATGAGGGATACGATTGAATGAAATCAACTCTTTTTCTAAAGTCAATGCCAATTTCCAAACTTCATTTCCAGGCATGATTGCGACTCTTAACTATAAAGCGGAAAGAATATTCACACCCGAGTTATCGCTTTGGCCATAAGAGTTTAGCTACATTACTCTTTGGATTTTTTCCTTTTTAATGTATTAATTCCCATCAAGAATTGAATTTTTGATCTGACTTTAGTACTAGTAAATTATAAGTCTATTGATCGGACTTATAATAATAATAATAAAAAAAATCTTATTTATCGGATTTTTTTTATCTCACATAATACAAAAGAAGGGAGGAAATTGAAGGACTGATTCTGTTAGACGTTCTTGATTAGTTACATCAGTTAGGTCTAACTAGGGGTAAAAAAAAGGCCTAAGATGTATATTTTCATTTTTGACACAAAATGGTCCTTAATCACCGAAAAATGTACACCGTAACATCATCTTAAATTTGGGTTTATATAAAAATTCCTTCATAGAAGTTTACCTTAAAATTATAAATAGTACCATCACAAATTCTCTCATCAGACATGGGATACTTGACATAATTTATGATCAACAAAAAAGAACTATTAATACTAGCTAGATTCTTATCGAATAGTTATGCGTTTAAGTATCGGTGAAAAGTGAAAACTAAACTTACCAAAAAAAATTCTTATATTGATTATTTATATTTAAAGATGTAAGGTACTTGGTGTATTATTGGATGCTTATACTTTTGATGTTGTTGTTGACGTTACTGAATTTATGGCAGTCTTATTTGTAATGATAAATCTAAACCAAAACAACGAAGTTTTTATGGAATTGGAAAATCGGTGGCACTAACTAAGGAGATGGCAAGTTGGCCTAACTAATGCACAAAGATGAAAGATGAACTTTCCACTCTTTATTAGGATTGTCAATTCATATTTGGTAGTCTAATTATGTCATATTAAAGATTACAAACGTAACTTAACACACAACAAAAATGAAAATCGTATCAAATGTAATTTATCGCAATTATATACTCACTAACTAATTGTATGACCACATAAAAAATTATTGGCCTTATTCTTATAATAAGTTTTTTTTTCTTTCTATCTTGTTTATAGAAATTCTAACTCCTTTCTTCACGGTTTGCATATGTAAAGTTCACAGAAGTAGAATTTGAAGACTTGAAAATTCGTCATGGACGACCAGACAATTCAAAATCAAATAATGCCTACCAAATTGACCCTAACAATTGATCAATTAGAATACCTAGTAGTCAACATATATTTCCGGGAAAGACCTTTTCAGCTTCTTTCAATTACGGTAGAAATTTTTGAAAAGGTGATGAATTTATTAAGCCTACCCCTAAGAAAAATTAAAATTGGTCCCATTGACTTGAGTAAATTTCTAAGCTTGTTAGTAATGGTGTTCAATTTATGAGAAAGTCAAAATTGAATTTTAAATTAAATTGGACATCTCATCCAATATGCTAAACAATATTGTACGTGTGTATGCATATGCGTAAATAATCACATTAGAAATACAATATTAATATTTCTTATTTTATTAATGAATTTTAATGGAAAAAATATCCTCACCTTTATACATTGTGTAAAAAAATATAAGTTTCTTTCAAAAATATTTTTATGGAGCCCTGCTTTTGTAATTTGTTTAAAAATTATCTCAACCGTTAAAACACCGTTTGAATTTGCCGTTAATTGATGACGTTGGCATGCCGACATTGTACCCATGTAGATGTGATTACCCACGTGGTAAAAAATTTTAAAATAATGATTTGTTGGCAAGCCACATATACATGTGAATATGACATGGCAAAAATGGAAAATGACATTGCACACGTGGCACTTATTAAAAAGAATTACCGTTTTTTAAACTATATATGTTTCTTAACTTCATTCATTAAGTCATTAATTTTTCTAAGATTCAAACGATTATTTTTTACGATATATCTTTTCAATATATAGGCGACATTTGTAGCCAATAAGTAGTAAAACTTGCAAAATAAAAAAATATTAAACAAGAAAAATTATGGAAAAAAAAAGTAGTAAGACATTACCCAGGGGTAACTCTGCGTACATGAGAGCAGTCCCAAGTTTGCTTGACCAGGGTTCAAACTCAAGCGAAGTGATTTGCTAGAGATTTTCAATTTAGCGGCACCGAATTTTGGTCAAGTATTATAACTTGGTAAAAAACTCTATTAATCTGTCTGGTCTTAGGCGGGTGCTACGATGAGGAAATCCGGCCATCTCACCGAGTTACAACTATGGCTTAATCAAACATTCCATGTCAGGGAGAAGCTTGCATAGTCACATCCAGCAAATATTACTACAAGATTACAATTGGTCAATCTCACTCCCCTTTTCATTGAAAAGAAAAAGGTAGTAAGAAATTGAAGGCATAACTTCATTGGTGGTTTGACTAATTAAGAAGATAGTCTTATTGCTGACTGAAGAAATAATTTCTACCAATAAATATGCAACTCACAGTCCAACTGAAGTCGTTTAAAGATTAATTTCCGATAAAAGTCAAATATTGTATATAAACCACCAAATTCTACAATGATTTGCATTGTTGATGATATTCTCCCATATTAGTGAGATATTCTAGATCGATCTTCCTAATTATAATTTATATATCTCATTCCATAGTCTCTAAAAGGTTCTAAGTCCTCTTACAAAGATATTCTTACACATTGTCAGATTTCATAATAAAAACATAAAAAGAGTGACGTTCTTTTAAAAATTGAAATGTACGAATAATAGAACCAGTGCTCCCAAAATTCATTAAAACATTAATTCGAGTCGTTTAATTTGTTAGGAAAAAAAAGGTTGAGTTCAGTAAAACGAATATTCGACATGAAGATTTATATAAATCAATGACTTGACTTTGTTGTCAAGAAACAATTTTAAATGCACAAAGCCAAAGCAACAACTCAAAGGATTTTTATACTTATAATGGCAGCATGCAATGCATGAAATATGCAAGAAGGCAAAGCAGAAGTAGATCCCTAGGAATTTTATAAATCTACGTATCTTTACAAATTAAAAGTTTTTATTTCTTTTCTTGTCGCAAATTCCCAGTTCTTGTGTCACACGCTCCACACGTGTGATATATATAATACTCATTAACTTTTTATATTATATATACATTTTTAAACAAATTTGGCTTCATTGAGAAAACCAGAATTTTCAATTGTCAAGTGATATGGTTTCACTAAATAATTACAAGTCAATTGGTTCATACTATGTGTAGTAATTTACAAGAAAACTTTTATGAGGGAAAAGAGTTGGTTAGAGTGGTCCTAATAATATGGCATTCATTAATTCTTATCACAGATGCAATAAATATAGATATTCCTTTCGAAATTGAACTCTTCTCAGTAATGTTCGGTCTTGTAAATTAAATGTAGATAATAAATATAGATTGTAGATTTTATAGTGTAAAAATAAAGGGATTGACATGTTTTTCAAGAGAAATTAATACATTTTTAAAGTCCCAATATGCATAATTAATACCAATTATTTACCCAAATAAATATCTTACAAACCAAACACGCTCTTCATATGTATGAAATCCGTAATAAATGTTATTATTTCAATAATGTGTGAATTTCGTGATAAATATTATTTCCACGTATTAGATTGAAAAAATATACACACAAGCTCATTTAAAGAGATGTATATAGCTGTTCTTATTGGGTTAAGTCGAAATGGGTTGTTGCTGTCACTAGCAAGGTGCATGCGAAACACAGCATGCACTACAATAGTTAAAATGGAGAGAGAGAGAGAGAGAGAGAGAGAGAGTGTGAGTGTGTGGAATTAGGAGGAGGCCAGAAGGGGCATGAAATCATGGTGTTTGTAGCGTGAACCAAAGGTAATGTTGACATTTTTGCATAAACTGCAATACTAACCTAACTGAAACTGTTTACAAGATAACTGCATCCCAAAATTGTATCATATCTAATTGACATTAATGATGAAATGTAAGCACAAGGACTTTTGTATCTCGAAAATAAATGTGTATCGCTATCCTGATACAATTTTTATTTGGCAACATATATAATTACTTTGGTAAATTTTTCGTTTTTTTCAGTGTTATAATCTCTAATATGGCCAAAACACTTTGAATAGTGGGAGTTTTCTCTGCTATATGCTAATCCACTATTTCATGGACTCAACTTCAATGAGATTAATTGTAACCGTTTTAGTTGGTTGTCATTCTAGTCTCAAAAATTGCCTAACCACGTTATTTTCATATGTTATGCCTCAATTTTACAGCTGAGATTGCCTGTATTAGAGATTTAAATCTGTCGTTAAATTTTACTTAAGTGGTTCTAACTAGATTCACCGATAAAGTAATTAACTTAATTATACCTAGCTTTTTATGTTTTTTCTTCTTCTTTCTTTTGTTTGAAATTAAGTTAGACGAGCTAGAAAAAGTTTCTTTTTAGTGACCCTGTTTGACTTTTTCTCATTACTTTTGTTTAGCACATTTGATAGTGGTAGCCTGGTAGGATCGAATGGGACAATATGATGAGACTTCGATTTTGCACTTGTTTGTCAGCTAAATTTTCCTAATCATTGCTTCATGTTATTCCCCAATTACGGAAATTTAATAATTAGTGTTTGGTCACAATGGTATTAATTTCCCTAATATATAATATCTATATTAAAACCTGATTAAGTTATCATACTCAATTCAAGCCATGAAAAAGCTTAATGGAAGAGTAATATTTTAAAATAGTTTAATACCTACATATTGAGATAACTAAAATATGATTGATCGTCAATTATTGAAACTAAATCTAATTTATATAAATTCATGAACTATTAACAAAAGTGACCGTCGGTCTTGACATAAAATCTATCGAATAGGGGTCTTTGCACCATTTTCTCACATGCAGTTTCTTATACCTCAGTTATCACAGAGACTATCTATAAGTTAAATTGAAAGTTCAAGAATAAAAATATCAATAATTAGGTGAAGGATTAGTAGACAGTTTTCATTACAGTTTGAGAATTATATGATGTTAAAAGCCTTTAAATTTGTGATTCAACATATTGAAATAACCTACATAATTTCATATGTAACATATAGTTTGGCCTTTCAAAGATGATGCATGCGGTAATGGAATTCAACTTTTGCCGTTCTTAAAGGGGAAATGAGCCTTCTAGTGATGATAATGGTGATGCATTCTTTATTAGAACTTTGAAAAAATAAAGAGAAAATTGGAGAAAATATTACATTTAATTGACTTCCTTTGGATAGCCTTTCTAGACGGAGTTCATAGCACTATTATTGTGATAGTTTTCGTATATTCGATTAATCTTTATTTTCACTTATTAAAGAAAAATGTTCTATTCACTTCACATTGATTTAAGAAAACTTTATACTTTCAGGACTCAAATTTATAATTTTATCAAATTATTTAGTCCAAAAATATTTATTGTCGTTTGAGCTAAAAACTATTTAATAAATTGTATCTCTTAAAAAATATGTTACTCTTTCTCCTCTTTTACTATATATAATCTACTTAATTTATCTAAAATTTATTATTTATCACTTTGAATCAACTAACAATAAACCACTCCATTTGTTTTGAATAAAAATGTCCCACTCACTCAAGAAGTCGACTCATTTTTTTTGGCTCTGCCTCGAGTGGGACTAGTATCACCTCTCTATCAATTCAACTAAATTGACCAATAAGAAGACAGTAAGGTACCACTTTGTTTATTTAAAAGTCTACATGAGTTGGCAAATTAGTGAGCATTGTTTCGGTTTATTTTTTTACTCAGAAAAGATGAGTCGGGGGCGACCAGTAGGTAGCGTACTCTTACTGGGCATGACCATGCAAGCGAATAAACCTCTCCGCTACGGAATGTTCTCGAGAGTCATAGCTGACACCAACAGTGAACTTGGCCCCGTGCACTAGTGTAGTCATCGTAGCACCTTTTCGAAGACGAACGGTAAAGACCTGATCAATTCAACATTGTGAGAGTGAGTCCGAACGGCTTTGAACCCACAACCTTCCGCCACTTTAGGAGCTTGAGAATATTGAAAGGATCACATACACTCACTCCCATGACCTTACCTTCTTTACCATTCTCTACTCTTTTTTGGTTCCTTCCCTTTTTTAATCTTTTGATTGGAATGGAACCAAAAGACCGACCCACCGACTCAGAATTGGCCCCATCTAAACTATAAAAGGCCAGCCAATAACCAATTGCTACACCTACAGTTTCTGTGATGTGTCCCGATTAGGTCAGCTTTAAAGATAAGAAGCATCATACTAGTGAGAATAACTAGACAGATACTCCATCTTTCAACTAATGGAGTTTAGTTCAAAAGATAATCACTTACGCGTATCATCAAATTAAAGGATATGTTCGTGAAGATACGTAGTAAAGAATAAATAATAAATAATTAACGAACAATCAAATAGAGGATCGAGAACATACTCTAAATGCGTAACAGAAGAAATCGATAGAATATATAAGAAACAAAATGTTACAAGTCGTCACGAACTACCTAATTCATTGGAACGACGGGAATGTGGCATGTATTCGCAATCTAAGTGCTATCAAAACGATTTTTTTGCAAGAATGATTGAGGGTGCAACAAAAAACGAAATATTCTTCTCTTAACCACTAGAGACGATGACACACTTCTTGAGAGGCATATTATTTCCCAGTTATGTATTGTCTATAGTAACTAATGAGCTAATCCTAACTAAGATTTTAGTATACCTATTTATATTGGTGTTTTGTGGGCTCTTGTATAACATATATAGAGTTCGTTCACTAAACTAATTAGGAATATAGACCCATTAAATACTTAATCCAATTCAAATTCGGATTTCACTCATAACCCGATATAAACGAACCTATTTTATAACAATTTGTGAAGTTTGGTATATACTTCTTTCATTCTAAATTAATGAACCAAAATTTTGTGTTCGATAAAAGTCTACAGAATTTTATTTTATTTTTCATATTTGAGATTCAAATCTAAAACTCTTAGTTAGAAGAGAGCAACACTACTATACCATAACTCTGAGCAGTAGAAAATATAATTGATTTGGCTAGAAACATATCATTTTTTTCTCCGTTTATTGTAATCCAACATTTTTTTAAAAAGAACTTAAAATCTTAATGCTTTTATTTGTATTACTGAAATAAATATTTTAATATTATACTCCACGATACTTTCTAAAAAAATTAACTTAAAATATTAAAACGAAAATGTAAATTTATGAATTCCAATATAAGAAGTAATAATAAATATGACATAATGTCTAATTTTTGCAGATTGAGTGATCAATAACAAACAAAAAATTGTAAATGATTAGATTAGATTTGATAATTTTATAGGAAAAGAAAAAGTAGAATCACAATGTACGTAATTAATATACCATTTCCAAAACCAATCACGAAATATTGTTCAAAATGCATGTTGGATGTTCGAGTTGATATATATTATGTAAAAAGAAAAAAAAATAATAGAAAAGGCCCTACGTCATGGGAAGTCATCTAGGATATATTCATGGCTTCATATATACATATATAACAGTTCGTGGCCGATTGAAAGTTGCTCATGAAGATGGCATTTCCTTTTTAAATGGGCAAGGAATCAATCAAGAGTAATTGGAAGCTCTCAAAATTCATTTAACCAACGTAAGATTTCTTCTTCACATTTCCTAAAGTGCCAAATAATTGAGACAAACATATGGGATGGATGGTTAATTACAAGTCCACGTTGAGAGGCTATAAATTAAGGCTTAAGTGTGTTGTATGATCAATATTGCCGGGATATATTATGCATCATACATATTATCCCATGATTTATCTATTGATATCTTTATTTTATGACAATAACAAAATTGATGAACTCTCCATTTGTTAATACTGACTATGACTTTAATACTATAAGTTCATCATTTTGTTGGTGTCTCTAGGTGTCTTTTTAAACTCTAAAAGACTATGTTCCTATATGGATTCAATCTAATTTTTTTGGCAACTGCCTCAATATTTATTAATTTATTTGAATTGTTATACTTATTTTAATGGATATATACATGTCCAAATCATTTTTTTGTTTTTATTTATAAATAGATAAAAGGGAATGTTAACAATAAACTAAACCTAACTAAGAGGTGTATCACATATGTTACTAATTTATTCACTCCACAGCAAGAGATCATCGCTCATGTTGACTATAGAATAGTGTATTTTCATAATATCAGACATCAATGATCTTAAATATTAGATAGTAAATTATTTCGTAGTTCTGTTCATTC
>CAODLS010181949.1:0-10463 GCA_948243855.1 Flueggea neowawraea | reverse complement strand
CTCACTAGAGTGACAGACCATCTCACTCGAGTGACATGCCTCTTACTCGAGTAACACATTTCCACGTGTTCATCATGTTCATTCATAAACACAACTCACTCGAGTAACTAAATAGTTTACTCAAGTAACCCATACCTTATTTCACTCGAGAAACACTACATAGCTTACTCGAGTGATCCATGGTTCATATCACTCGAGTAACACATAGATGCTTACACAAGTGATCCCTCTCAAAACCCCAAATCATCAACTCAACACCCCAATCGATCAAGATCAAAACGAGTCTAATCGAAAAACTACAGAGAACTGTATTGGAATCCGATGGAGTATTACAGATTTTTTTGTAAAATTTTACTTTAAAGATCAGGGGAAAACGACGTTGTTTTACCCTGGTTTGTCTTATTTTTTTTTATGTGTGTGTAGGCGGTGAAAAGGTGTCGTTTCCCCCTCACTTAAAAAAATTAAATGTGGGGACACACAAATAAAAAAGAAAAAACATGGGTTCTCTTCTTCAAGAAGAACCTTGGTTTGCGTTTCTGCAGCATCCCCAGTAACTACGGTCATAGCTCCACCGGATAGTGCTCCCAAGAGACTCCTCTAGCAGAAGCAGTTGCTCAAGCACCTATTTGTCCTCTAATAGCTTTGCCCTTGCCAACAAACTACATATAGTTATGCTTACACTTAAAGTTTTGTTTAGGCCAAAAATTTTCTTTTGTGGATTGGGTTAGAATTTTTGAAAAAATGAGACACGATTCAAATTTAGCACACGATAGATCTTGAACGGTTTTTGAGACATGAACCTTGAAATTTTCTTAGTCTTAAGATGATTTCTCTGAGACATAGAGAGTTCTTACGATGTGGGACTAAACAATTGTTGTATAACATGTAGCTTGACATGTTAGCTCCATCTATCTGTTTAGGAGGTATGTTACAATTCTCACCCCTTTAAAATTGCAACTTTCTCATCGTTAATCCTTCTAACTACTGGAGCCAAAAGTTCAAGTTTTGGCTATTTAAGTAGCCAAATTTTATACTTATAATTTTTTTCATCCATATACACTTATACGATTCAGAACTGGACAACTTCTAAATAGCAGGTTGCTTTACATGTTAGGTTCAGCTACCTGTTTAGGTGAGATGTTACACTAGCAATATTAAAATTCTTTCTTATACTATATCTTTGTGATGAGATTGTTCAAAATGATCTTTTCATCGTGATCAATAATTAGCCCTAATCTGATTGGATCATTTCTAATATGGTCTCATCAAAATTTGATGGGTTATAATCACTTTATGAGAGGATTTTGACAAAAAAAATAGAGTGGATATTACAGGAAAACCAAATCATTCTAAACATTTCACCGTGGTAAATGAACGATCCTAAGTAACATTTATTTTGACTTAGAGACTAACAACCATGTTAGTTGCCATTTAGTCTTGTTCAATTTGAAGAACCAAATGACATATTTTTCAAGCCGTTTTACTTAAAAATTAACAATATCAGAAGATCCTAAGATCCAAATTTCAAGTATCAACCCTAATCCTAAGTAATAGAATCAGCTCGATACATAGTTTTTCCTGAAACATAGGAAGGTTAGGAAACGGTGATGCATCATGACATCCCAACTAGGTTGGCACCCCAATAGCAACACACTCCTAAGCTCCAAAATATTATTAATAGAAATAAAAAAAATCATTACACAATAAACAACAAAAGAGAGGCTAAGAAAATCAGTAGCACTCCCTAGAACAGAAACATCATACGACTCCCATAAGGAATGTGCAAGACGACATGGCAGTCTTTTAGAGAGTCTTGGTCGATATTTAGACTGCGCATCATAGTGATTCCTGGCTTTTGTGGGATGAAGGCATAATCCACTCACCCTTCTCCTCATCCTCAACTACATCAGCCTATGAAATTGGTGTCGTATCCCCTCTGTTGGCCCTGGTGCCACCCACACTAAGCTGAACAACACCAACAGGAGCAAGCCATTTTTCAAAACTGCAGAGATCCCCAAAATTACCCAATAGAATCATAGCATGATGTGGCAGAGACATCTTATCCACTCGACCACTGTTAATACAATGAGCATTCGCAATAACCAACTATTCAACATGAATAGCATCACCACGTTGTGGGAGTCTGTGCCACCAGGCTGCTCTGCATATGATTCAACAGTTCAGATTTAGAAGAAGGACCTTTAGATACTTCCAAAGGCACCTCCAGATCATTCTGAAGTGTCTGAAAAACATTAGTGATAGAAACTCCAAACGTCTTAGGAACCCAATCCTTCTTTGAAATTGTCTGTTTAGCAGGATTTATTTTCACAAATGATTTTTGTTTGCGGATCTCCACAAGTTTATTGAAGCGATAACTCACTAAAGCATGACCTATACTGTAGCATGAAGAACAAAACTCCGGTAAATTTTCATAAATCACGTTGACGAAAAATCTTTTACCAGGCTTTTCCAACATCAAAGTCTCTGGAAGATCTGTCGCCATATCAACCTCAAACAGAACTAGCGTGGAATGCCCCAAGTCGTCTGTTAGGGTGGTATTGTTGATCCTCACTGGCGAATCCACTCCCCTCGCGATGTCCATTAATAGTTGCGGATGCCAGTACTTCCACAGTAGCTTATATATCCTCACCCAAACCTGAGCATGGTTAAATTTTGGGTGTCTGGATCAAAATTCGGAGACCAATTTTGAAGCTGAAGAAATCCTGGTTTCAAAACGAACGTCCCGCTACTCAGTAAACATGCCTTCTCTTCAAGCGATGTCAAAATGATATGGTAAAAACTCGACCGATAGATATTAGCCTCTATTGTTTCAATCCCCAAATGGAAGATAACTTTTCTTTCAAGTCATGCACCTTCCATATCGATTCTCCTTTTGGCAATATAACTCGATCGATCAAAGCATTGGTGCATAGCTTCAGCCTTTTTGCATAAGCCAACTCATTTATCTTGATTGAAACATAACCCCCCTTGTTGTTTGGGGCAACCAAAGCAGATGGAAAAATAGAAATGGCACCCTTAACAATCGAGGCAAAAGACAAGGTTACATGTGTTGAGTTCGATCATTTTTAGCCTTTTATGGAGCTTGGGATATAGGAGAGTCAGACATGGTAGCTTGGTGTGGAGCAAGAGAAGCCGTGTCATTTTGGACTGCCTTAGGTGAAGTGTTAGGTAAGACCACAATGGATCCCTTCACAACAGTGGCAGATTGAATCCCTATCGACGGCATCGTAGCGTGAGAACCAGTTTTTGTCATAGTTGTCGTAGGAGAAGGTGCATCAGAATGAGAATAGGTTTATGGTGCAGTAAATACTTCCTCATTAATCTTGATGGACACAGACCCTCCTTTACTCTTCAGGGTAGCCGAAATGGAAGGCAAGACTGTCGTGGATCCCATGACAACATTGGAGATTGAAGCCCGTGACCGGCGTATGAGGCAGACCGTCTATGGAAACCCGATCCATCCCACACAAGCCTCTTTGTAGCCAGTATCCCAACAGTAGCCCGATGTGAAGCTCTATGACAGAACAAAGTAGAGTCTGAATGAGGGGCACTCACTAAAGTGAAGAAGTGCTTCACTAGGATCGAGGTACGGATCAGATGTTGAGCGTCCAAAATGTCACATGTAAAAGAGGTTAACAATAGACAATAGAAGAAAAAAGGGTAAGAATCCCTAGTGAGAAAACGACACGTCAGACCACCTCATACGTGTCTCACAAAGACTGGTTTAAAACCCTTTTTCAAAATACCGCACACATACATAGATACCATATGGTATACACAATATATACATAATACATTTTCTGAAATTCATTTTACTAAAACATTGGCATCCATATCACACAACATGCATTTAGACAATATATACATATACTTGTGAATTCATAATATTGGACCATGAAATATTTCCATGTAGTAGTGTGGACTCCTCCACCTAACTGCTCTATAAAAGCATTTATATGGCCGGATACACAGTTATCTCATTACCCCGATAACTAGGATCTTAAAAGAGCATTGGTATACCACAGGCTACGTACCCCGTAGCTAGGTGTCCATATGTCAAAGTGTGATACATACATAATATTCCACATACAATCATAGATCATCTTTTCCTTTATTCCATCATTTACAAAATACTCTTGTATATATATACCAATATATACTTTATAATTTTCATAGCAAAACGTTGGTTATTAATAATCACATAGTCCAGATTATTAATTAACCCAATACTTATTAGTCTGTTTTCATGTCATATCTCGACATATCAAAAATAATATACTCAATTTTGAAAACACAGTCTTTGTGTCTGAAGCTGGCATTTCACTCACCTGGTATCCAAAGCTGCAGATCTAGTCAAACACCGCTTGTGGGTGGCTGCTCGCGCTGGCAGACACACGAAGCTGTACAAGAAAAGATAGAATAGATATCAAAATGTGGTATTGCAGTGGTACCAATGCATGGCATGCAAATATAGATGTTGACCATCGGAGTCACCAAAAATCTATATCGGGAGTGAATCCATCACCCTCGACCCAAAATATACAATCCACGCAAAATTACAATTTGGTCCCCGACCAATGTTAAATTATATTTTAGTCCCCGAGACTTGACAACTTACAGTCCTCAAGGACTGTTGGGATTATTTACTAAATATTCATAAGTCAGAATTCACAAATTCTATCCCGAACTCTCAGAATTCGCAAATTTATCCTAATTCCTTAAAATTACAAATATTCCTCCAAGTTCTCCAAAATTCCAAATCTAAAACTTAACTTTTCAAAATTACAAATCTATACTCCCAATTTTTAGAAATTACAAATCTAAAATTAACTTTCCAGAAATTCTCAAAACTAACTAAAACCACAGGTTTATTCTCAAAAATAGTAAAATTTGGATTCGACCGACCAATATCAAAACCAATCATAAATCCTGACTCTAATCGGCCCTTTGAGTATGAATCTAACCTCAGATTCCACAAATAAACTCTCAATCATACTCAAATCATCCAAACCCCGAACTAAACCTTAGTTCATTCAAATGGTCACCAAATCAATCGATTCAAAGTTTGAATCGTGTTCATCTAAGTCCTATCTAACATGATCTAGAATCATCTAACATCCATTCATCAAGAATCATCCAAAAATTGAAACCCATTTCAAATTCGTCCAAAAACACATTTCATGAATCAATGCATGAAAATGAATTAGAAATGAAGAAAGGATGTTGATCTTACCTCAGAAATGGAATAGGAATGTTGGGGAAGCAATGTGAGAGAGTTTCAGACTGATTAGGAGTGATTTGAGTGAGAAAATGACGGTGAAAGTCGAGTTCGGCCGTTTTAAGAGTTGCAGATCAAAACGCATCATTTCGACAATTACAAAGGCAACGTACGTCATACACAATGGCAACGTACATTGAGGATGTGCACAACATACGTTGTACCTCACAACACAAGTTGTGAAGCATCCAGTAGCCACAAATTCGAAGAAACACAACTCAACGTACGTCATATCATGGCAACGTATGTCAATCATCCTCGCATTCCAGATAACATACATCATACCTATACAACATACGTTATGCTACTTTTCCATATAACATACGTCTTCCTCACCCGATAACGTATGTTGTACTCAAGTCAACGCACGTTGTTCGCTCTCCAATCACATACTTGATATTTCACGCTTCCCAACATGCATCGAACCTCTTTCGAGATTCGATAACACCTAATCATCAAAAATACGTCTGATTATCTCCAAGATCAAATCGGACTTGGTCAGGAAGCTACAGTATTCCTAACAAAAATGGGCAGAATATTACACACACACACATTATATATATATATATATATATATATATATATATATAGCAAAATTTAAACGTGACATGACAAAGCCCAAAACTAAGTTGATGTCATAACCTACAAAACGTGACGTGACATGACATACATTGTATAAATCTAAATGAAATAGGCACACTCGCCAAAACTGAAGTAATTAAAATATGCAAAAACTGCATACTATTACAATAAACAATAATAAGCCAATTACATATGGTTAATTAGGCCTTGTCATGCACCATGCATATTGAATCATCATTAAAATCAATCATAATCAGATAATGAACATAAATAACATCATTCAATTATTCAAATAACTATATTGATTGAGCGTTGGATGTGTAATGCGGTTTTGCAAGTCAGTTGTGAAGGAGGTTTATAATTTGCATTGCTTATTAAACGAGTTGCTAATATTTAAAAACAAATCTGTATTAATCTCATTAATACTTGAATCTCATAATCAAATTATGATTCATTCATTGTTTATGTAATACCCTGTCTGTTCCGATGAAATTTCCCTGTAGCGTTCCGACCAGTTCAGACAAGGTCTCCGGTGGAACGTCATTCTATTTCGAATGATCTCAGTATGATTTGATTCTTGAATGTTCAAGATGAAGTTTAGATATTGGAAAGATGTTATTTTTGTAAGGTTGGGTGGTGTCGGACATCGGGAATGATCTGACGCACGTTTGGAAGCAAAGGAAGTTGAGATATGCTATCTGCAGCATGCCAACATACGTTAGAATTGGTGAATCGTACGTTAAATGAAATTCTTCCACAACGTATGTTGTGGTAAGATGACTTACGTCATCTGAGAGTGAAGATGATCAACGTACGTTGCGAATTTGAAACGTACGTCGTGAAGTTACGTTTTTGTAACAGAAGCTACTGGATGCGTTTTTTACCACGACAACGTACGTTGTACACTTCATAACGTACGTTGTGACACCAAGACATACGTTGCATGACAGAATAATGTACGTCGCCTTTGAAAATATTGAAACGGTGCGTTTCAATCTATGGGCATTTAAAACAACCAAAAACCGTCCGAAACTCTCATTTTTTCACTCTCTATCACTTTGGATCATTTCTCTCTACCTCTCATTGGTTCCCCAATGTTCCTACACATCTCTAGGGGTAAGATTTCAGTTCTAATCTCTTCCTTTCATCCATTTCATGCATTTAATTTCTGAAATGGGTTTTAGGCCGAAAATGAAATGGGTTTCAGATTTTGCATGATTCTATTGAAATGGATGTTGTAGGTTGTTAGATTATGATTGTTGAAGGTTAGATTAACATAAATCTAGCTTGAAATCAGAAGAAATGATGAGTTCTTTGAGTGGCTAGGGTTTAGTTCGAGTTTGGGTAATTTATGATGATTTGGTTGTTTGTTTGAGGAAATTGTTGATGGATTAATGTTCCTGAGGTTGAGTTGAACTCATAGGTATATTTGGTTTCAATTTTTGTCGGCCGAATCTAGAACTCCGTATTTTTGAGAATAAAGTTTTGTCTTAGCCTAGTTTTGTAATTTCTAAAAACTTGGATTTAGATTTATAATTTTAGAAACTTGAGAGTTAGATTTGTAATTTTGGAAAGTTTGGAGTATATTTATAATTTTGGAGAATTAAGGAGTATTTTTTTAATTTTGAGGAAATAAGTTAAATTCGTAAATTCGGAGAGTTCGAGAGCTCTTTTGGAAATTCTGACTATTTGAAATAGTTATTTGTATATTCTCGAACTCGAGAGACAAGTATGAAATTTTACGAGGTTCGGGGACCAAAGTGTAATTTTATGAAAGTTGGGAACCAATTCGTAATTTTACATAGATTTGGATTTTTTTGCCGTGAGCGCTAGATCTTATATCGTAATAGAATTTCTGACGCAGATATCGTCTCAGTCTGCATTTGCATTAAATATGTATTCTGTAATGCCACAGTTACCATGTCTGAGTTTGTTGTACTCTGTTTTTCTGTCAGCTCTGTTTGGTCTTCGAGGCGATCAACCATTCACCAGTGGACTATGATTTGGAGTACTGGCTCGGCGTCCAGGTGAGTGCGATGTCGACTTCAGACACATATTTTTTAGAATAAAGTTTTGCCTTAGCCTAGTTTTGTAATTTCTAAAAACTTGGGTTTTGATTTGTAATTTTAGAAACTTGAGAGTTAGATTTGTAATTTTGGAAAGTTTGGAGTACATTTGTAATTTTGGAGAATTAAGGAGTAATTTTTTAATTTTGAGGAAATGAGTTAAATTTGTAAATTCGGAGAGTTTGAGAGCTCTTTTGCAAATTCTGACTATTTAGAATAGTTATTTGTATATTCTCGAACTCGAGAGACTAGTATGAAATTTTACGAGGTTCGGGGACCAAAGTGTAATTTTATAAAAGTTGGGAACCAATTCGTAATTTTACATAGATTTGGATTTTTGAGTCGTGAGCGCTAGATCTTAGATCGTAATAGAATTTCTGACGCAGATATCGTCCGAGTCTGCATTTGCAGTAAACATGTATTCTATAATGCCACAGTTACCATGTCTGAGTCTGTTGTACTCTATTTCTCTGTCAGCTCTGTTTGGTCTTTAAGGCGACTAACCATTCACCAGTGGACTATGATTTGGAGTACTGGCTCAGCATCCAGATTAGTGCGATGTCGACTTCAGACACATAGGTTGTTTCTTCTAAAAATTATATGTTTTTGATATGTCTGGTATAAATCTGAAATTGATTTAATAACGGTCTGACTATTAATAATTGGTTTGTGTGATTAATAACCACACTTAGCATTTGAATCTGATATGTAATAATAATTACATATACTATCTGAAAATGAACTCTGTTACATGACAGTCTGTTAAATATACATTTGATAATATTTATTATATTATATGTTATCATTATTATCACTATTTATGTTGGTATAAATATTGTGATAATATGATATATGTCTGTTATATATTTTGTACTACGTCTGATAATTTAAAATATGGTATTATATTATATAATACATATTATCTGCCTCTGTTAATATGTATGTATATATATATGATGTATGTACAATTACGTACATACCCTCTGTAAATAATTTCTGCTTTGTTTACCGTCTGCTATATATATATATATAATGTATGTACAATTGCGTACATACCCTCTGTAAATAATTTCTGCTCTGTGTACCGTCTGCTACGAGGTAACGTAGCCTTTGGTATACCGATGCTCTGTCAAGGCCCAGTTATCAGGGTAATATGGTAGTCGTCCGTCCGGTCAACCACGTGCTCTGTTTGATTCGGATGGGTGGCTCTGTCCCTCTTCTGTTATCTATATGTTATGGTCCCTATCCACCTCTGTTATATACTATGTATATGTATACTATGCTATGCCTATGGGCATCTGTCTAATATTTTATGCCATAGTGGCTATTATCTGCTATTATATTATACGAGGTACAATATATCTGTTAAGTCTATGTTATTGCTCATTCGCCTATAGTATATTGTACTGTTGACTGACGGGGTATATTTTGTTGGAGCCAGGGAACTGCAATGCTCGCGGGTATACCCTCTGATTAGCTCTGTCTGTCTGTCACAACTCTGAGACCCTTAGCGTGTTGGGTACTGTTTAGGACCCCTAAGGCTGTCAGTTGTTCGACCCTCTTGAGTTGAGCACCATTGAGGCTCATGAGGTTGCTGATTCTCTGCTAGGGATCTGATTTGGCCAGCGCAGTATCAATATAATACGGGTGTATGATCAGTGATTATCAGATCTGTATAAAATTTTGAATAAGTATTAATAAAATATTTATGTATAAAATTTTGTATAGTCTGGATAATATGAATCTGTATAATACGTTGCATGTGTTATCTGCTTCTTTGTTTATTACAGATTCTGTTTGATTGCATGTTGCCTGCTCTGGTTGCAAAATGTTTTTCTGAAACATTTTCGAACTATACTAGTATGTATACGAGTGTATATACATATACCTACATATGTTGCAAGTGAAAATTTTCTAAAGGTTTTCAAAACAATTTATGTGAGGTCCTAGAGACATTTTGGAGTATCATTCTTCTCTGAGTTTTCTCACCCCCTCCCCTTAACATTTTTCAGGTGATTCAACTTCCGTGCTCAGTGGAGTCTTCGAGTAGTAATAATAACCCTTTTGATCAGGTTTCGAGTTGTTATGTTTGATTAGGTGCTCCACACTGAGGGTTTGGGTTCCACTATTTGGGTTTCACCATTTGGTTTTGTTTGTATAATTTATTTGAAATAATGTATACGTATATGATAAAAGTTCATTTGTGCATATTTATGTGATTAAATTCATGATGTTTTGGAGGTAGAACGAGCGTTTATCATGAGTTTTGGTACTTTTATGCTCTATATTGTGTTTCTCAAGTCAAATACTGATGTCTTGATGATAAGAAGTGAAAGCAAGTTGAAATGGAGTTCGAAAGATGATGTTTGAGGTTGTGGGAGCAAGACACGATCCCCATTTGGTGTTCCACGACTGTGGCACAGTAGGATTACATGGATAGGAGGCTTGAACGTGCGTTGATGTCACATAAATGAAGACAAAAACATGGCTGGCCTAGACACGGGCGTGTTCATGCC
>CAODLS010181838.1:0-10126 GCA_948243855.1 Flueggea neowawraea | reverse complement strand
CAAGTATTTGATGGGAGGCGGATAACCACCATTACTGCCTCTTATTCCATTCGTACCATTGACAGGTCTCCATTGGCGAGCCACTTGTGCCTCCTGTTCGAGACCCACATTAGCAGGCTTCATTTGATCTGGAAAATCATTGATTACACACCATAACCAACACAATAATTACAAATTAAAGTCAAGAAACCCAATGACTTAAGCTTTCTTTTCTACCTAATATACCACGAACTTTCTCCAGAGCTTCTTCAGAAACTGGACCAGTAGTCGTGAACGACTCCTTACAAGCATCATAAAGCTTTTTAACCACCGGCATGATGTGAATAAACCCTCTATCCTTTCAACACTAAAAAATATTCGGACCTGCTAAGACAAAACAGCGTCAAAAGAGAAAGTAAACTAACTTTAATTCTCGATCTCCACGATCTAAAAGGAAAATACAAGAAACTAAACCTGATGAAATCAAGAAAAAGACGGAGAGGATTGTGTCGGAATCTATGTTTGAAAATGAAGAAGCACCTGAGAGTTGGTGCTGGTGGTTGTGGCGGTGATGATTCTGTCAAGAGACGGGACGCGAAAGAGAGAAGATCAAGTTGAGGTTTGTCGAAATTTATCGTGGATTCATCGTCATCGGAATCGTCATCTGGGCTTTTTGATTGAGTGGATTTAATTGGCCGTTCGAATCGAATGCGCAAAGGTCACATGGGGACCGGGCTGAAGGCACTGCCCAGAATTTTCTCACGAGGTTAAGATTCATTGTATGAATCTATTACTCTGTGGGTCCCTCTTGCGTATTTTCTTTTTTATTTACGTATTTTAGTCTCTTTTTGTCTGTACGAAACTACCAATTAGTTCGACGAGTTATCAATATCAACGACTAACGGAGAATACACTTCACAGAAAACTAGCAGGCAATGGGCTGGATTTCAGCATTTTTTGTTTTGGTTCTGTACAGCGAAAACCATTAAGACATAACCAACTATGGCTATTTTTTCTATTTTTCTTTTACATAAACTTTTCTATTTTTGTAGCCGAGTACCTACCATTTATAAGTTTATTGCTTAAAAACATTGCTTTGATATTCATATTTAAGGTTGGTAGAAAAAAAATCGAAGGTAATGTTCCTTTTCTATTTGTAGAATAAACAAAGTAAATGATAGTATATTAACGCGATAATTTGACTCTATATTTTTTTAATTAAAAAAGAAAAACAATTCAGTTAAACTGACACTGCACTCATATGGCATTATACGCCATTAACTCAATTGTGCTAATTGCTAACCCTGTAGACTTACTATCAAAAACTTTAATTTATTCCTTATGGAAATAAAAGGCAAAACGTCAAATTACAATATACACAGTCTCAGTACAACACCCCAAAACTATCATGAAACAACAAGCTACGTACATCATACATAGGAGGTTGATCCAACAAATGAAAACAGGGGTGGAGCTAGGTGGGGTCGAGTGTACCCCATCGGCGATGGAGGGAACCCATATACCCTTTCCCCCTCTGCCCCCAGAAACCTTAATTGATCCACCACCCCACTACAACTCTCCTTCATCCCCCTGTCTACAACTCTGGTTTTGTTTATGATAGGTTGCATTTGTTACATGTTTTATGTCGTGTTTTTACATTGTTTTACGTGTTAAATTACTGTTAAATGTGTGTTTTATGTGGTGATTGTTGTCTTTGATGTTCAGGTGCATGGGTAATGAAGAATAGGCAAGAACGACACTGTTTTGATGCAAAGTTGAGTATGGGATGGAATACGACATGACCATGTCGTATGTGTTTCGAAATCTGGACTGTTGTTATTTTATTGGGTCGTGTATTTTGGAAGTTTAGGCCTCGGAATTAGAGCTGGAAGGTCAAAAATAGAAGTCTTTCATCAGTCTTTTTACTGTTGAAATAAAATATTTACTATTATTATTATTATTTTGGCTAATTGTAAGAGGAATACAATTAGGTTTTAGAAACACATATAAATACTTCTCTTCTCCTCTTTGTTTGCCTCTTCTGTGACTTAGACCATTGACAACAGCTTTTATTCATTCTCGTTGGTTTTCCTCATATGCTTTATATTGCTAAATTTATTCTAGTTGAGGTACTTTAATGTTTAATTCAAACGAATTGTGAGATTTTTGTTCTTAATTTATCTTTAATGTTTTGAATATCTATTTAATTCTTGTTCTCGCTTGTTCTATTATTATTGTGTTGATTATTTCAATTACGCGCGATCGATTGATTGGCACGATAATAAACTGCTAGTTAGGAACACGAAGTCTCATTACTTTCTAGCCTAGGTAGTGAATATCGTAGTTGTTTGTTGTTGCACATCTTCTATGTTGTGGAATGAAATAGTCAAGTCTAAATAAATCGAGATCTCGAATTTGTTGGTGAGACTTTTGTTCTTAATTTATCTTTATTGTTTTGAATATCTATTTAATTCTTGTTCTCGATTGTTCTATTATTGTTGTGTTGATTATTTCAATTATGCGTTGTTGATTGATTGACACGATAATAAGTTGTCAGTTAGGAACACGATGTCTCGTTAGTTTCTAGCCTAGGTAGCTAATAATATAGTTGTTTGTGACTGCACATCTTCTATGTTGTGGAATGAAATAGTCAAGTCTAAATAAATCGAGATCTCGAATTTGTTGGCTTGGATTGAGGCTCTTTAATTCTTAACGTTGCTAGTAGATTAAATCATGTTAGAGGTCTCGGGGGTTATTTGCTAGTAAGGGAAATAATTTTTCAGTGATTCCGAAATTATCAATGAAATAAGTAGAGATTGGTTGTTTAGAGCAATTGCCGACAACTATAACCAATCTATTCGAACAGTCAGATGTTACCCTTTGTATCGATGATCAGTTTAATGGATTAAACAGATAAATACCTTAGCTAGACTCTCATTATTATTGATTTTCTCATGGTTATTATTATTGTATTCTCATTACTTTCATTACTGCAATTCCTGTTTTCCTTAAATTTGCAATCAAAAATCTTGATTCATTTTGTTTCTCGGCTTCACATTTAATTTTTGCAGTTCTCTTTTATTCTTATTTTCTTTTCGGCAAATAACTAGATTTTCACTGGTACTTATGGTTTGACCATGTTTACTACTATACTCAAATATTATTTCTGAACATGTATTTATTTTGATAGGTTTGACACCTATCAGTTTAGCGGAAGAGGTAGCATCAAATCTTTAGTACAAGTTTAATTTTCAGTGGGTTTTTCAGCTTTCTCTCGGTCTTCTTTTGTTTTTACTGATTTATTGAGGGATTAAGTGTTGGGTTTTGCTTAGTGGCTGTCTATTTCGTCATCAAAGTTAAAACTTTTGAGACTGCCCATTATGCACATATTGTGTTTGACGAAGTGCCAGTCTAAGGTCAGCATGTACATAGTGTTCTTTTGAGATCCACAGACAAAGAACGGTTGGTTTCAGAGGGGATATGTCGATTCTAAGTTGGAATTGCCAAGGATTATGCTGCTCTTTGACAATTCAAATGCTTCGATATTTGAGATTTGACTTGTGTTTATGGTACTCCCACAGCTAAAGATAGAAGATAGGTGTGGCTAGAAATTATTGAAGCTAGAGGTATGAGGGAAGGTCCATGGGTATGTCAAGGCGAATTTAATGCTTATATCAGTGTTAAGAAGAAATGGGGTACCCATCTGCCAGATTATGATCAAATGATTTTGTTTCAGACTTTTGTTGATCAGTTACAACTATTGGATCTGGTGAAAGATGTAAGTGCATAGACATTGGTTTCTTTTCTTTCAATTTTTGCAGACGTTGCTTATTTTTTCTGTGTGAGATAGTTTAGTGCAGTTGGATCTCCAAAATATGCAAGCAGAGCCAGCTTTGTATTTCTTAAAATGAAATTTACTTTTGTCAATTATATGCATCTGATCTATTCCATTTAATAAATTGTATTGTATTACATGTGCAGTTCCTTCAGTCACGGGCAGTTCCTTCGTCTTCTCCCGCATTTTCCCCTGAGATGCCAATAGCTTATCCTCCATTCCATCCGTCCCAACCAGCACTTACACAAGCTTCTTTTCCTGCCTTGGAAAGCCATTCTGATGTGCTTCAAAGAACCATTACTTCCCAGTTGCCAGGGCCACCCATAACTGGAGGATTCAAGGAGCCTGCTCAGGTATTGAATGATTCAAATATTCTTCACTATTTCTAATGTAATTTTATTTTACTCTAATATCGACATTTTTTTTGTTTAAAAACATTTCATTTTAGTCTATCCTAGCACGGAGAAAGTCCGTCCGATGTCCAGACATTTTTTGCTCTGCCCCTGAATGAAAACCTCTATGAAGAGTTATGGCACACGTAGAAAGCCTACTGGCAACCAAGTTACGTTCCCTATAAAACATGAGCTACCTAGACTTCCCATTGTCAAGCAAGAAGCCTTTAATCGTTGTAACCAATGGCCAGTATCTCGGTTGTTAATCAGCTCTATTGTCACTACGCTATCGCACAACCATAATTGATCTCAAGCGTTTGTCACAAACAAGCTAGAGACATTTGTAAATTCCCCAAAATTCTGCTGATTATTGTACAGTATGGTTTCTTTTCCGAAGTCATTTTTTCTGATTAGTGAATTTTCATTCTTAGTAAAATAAGTTGCAACAAAAACTTAACTAATTCGAATTTGAAAACATATTACCAATCTAGGCCATTTACTAAAACAATAATGGGCTAAAGTCTACTTCGTCTTTCATGTGCCGTGCCCTTGAAGTTAACCGTGTTCCAATCGTACCAATTTTTTTTACTGGAAATTTTGCCCGTCAATGTGGAATCATTGCCTTTTGAAATACTCCTCGCAACAAACATTTTTCTTCCTGTTGCTTGGTATCTCTTTCTCAAATAATCATAATTTACATAATTCTAATCTTTTCCTTCCTTGGATCAATCAAGCTACTTAAGCTAACTCAGATGATTTAATTAACACTAAGATTCCTATACTCAAACAATCATGTCAAATTGCTATATTGGCATCATTTTGGTACATGAACCAAATATAATCAGACAAAAAAGTGGAAACGTAAAATGGTGAAATAGATCATTTGTCTTTGTTGATTAGGGGCTCTTTTTCCCCCCTAGGGTGAAAAAAATCGTCTTACACGTTTTTGTTTACCATTTGTGCCATACATTTTCTTTTTTCCTTTTCGACTTTTCATCGTCACGAATCTTAAATAAAACACATAAAAAACTAACAAAGAAAAAATTTAACTTAAATTTTCAGAGGAAGGTCCGTATAATGTAGGCGTTCTCACAAAGTCAGGAGCAAGACATAGAAAAGCATGGATATGGCCTTATGGAGGGAGGAGGCAAAATCACAACAATATATCAACTTTGTCGTGCACTAAAGTTGACGAATTATATTGTAGAATAAAGATGATTACTCATTTGGTGAAGGCTCGCAATCAAAGTCCAAATAAATTATAATGAAGCTTTATATTTGAAGATGTGGGGATAATTCTTTAACATCGATTAGGAGAGTAATTTGCAAAAATGTGAATCTCACATTGTTAGGTCTGAATTTGTGAAGGGGTTTACTCCCTATAAATAGATTTTATGTCTTAGTTGTTTTATACCATAAATCTTAGGTTAGTTAACTAAATAGGGTGTAAGGTTTTAAGTTTGTAAGAGTGAGAGAGTTTTAACAATTTTATCCGTACAAAAATGTAATATTTATTTTATTGGGAATAGTAGACGTAGGTCTATTAAAGGATCGAACTACATTAAAAAATTATTGTGCTTTGTTCTATTTTTCTCTATTATTTGTTTTCTTATATGAGTGTAATTGTGTATTTAGGATCCAATAGAAAACATATAGAACATTAATGTTCCAAAACAAACAAACAAAAACCTCACGGTATGATTTCATTCAGATAAAAATCTAGTTTTTTATAGTGTTGTTACTCATGATATTTGAAACTAGAACTTGATCTTCAAATTTTTATTTACTTGTCAATTCAGCAACTTCTTATAGTCAGATAAAAATCTAGTTGCATATGTAATTTTTTAATAGACTCATAATTGTGATTAAGGGGCCAAACAAGATATGATTTGTTATATATATATATATATATATATATGCTCCTAGGCCTTGCATGATCAAAGACGAGTCTGGAAAACATCAGTGTAGTGTATATACAACTTTATGAAAAAGTATGTATTTGAGATTTTTTTTAATTTAATAGATTAAAGTTTAAAAATGCGTACTTTTTATTTTTTTTTTTAAAGAATGCATATTTTTTATTATTTTGCTATGCGATCTACCGAAATTTATTAAAATATATCAAACAGAAATTAATTATCATTCCTTTATCATTTTTTTTTGGTCGGAATCATTCCTTTATCATTGATTGCCTTGAATTGATGAAGCTTGATTACTTCCCCGTCAGCTGACGACTTACAAATTATAATGGACTAAAACAAAAATGGCAAGGAGAGTGTAGATAGATAGATAGATAGATAGATAGCAGGCAGCAGCAATAGAACGCAAGAGAGAAAAATGTGGGACCAGTCAATCAAGGAAAAGCGCGTCCGGATACACCGGAAGTGGGGGCCCTCAACACCACTCGGTTACCATATCCAAACTCCAAACGGCAACGCATTGCTGCCCGCCGAATTATCATCTATCCGGTTGCCTTGCCGGTCAGGCATACGCTGTCATGGGCCCACCTTCAACGTATAGGACCCACCCCCCACTCAAGCAAAATTAATAAAATTAAATATGGAAAAATGTAAAACAAAAACTCACTACATTTGTGAGGAATTTAGGATGGCTGCTGGTGGTGGGAGAGGGAGGGAGAGAGAGAGAGAGAAAGGAAGAAAAAAAGGAGGAGGGAAAAGAAAAAGAAAGAAAAAACAGAAAAAGAGAAACTCTGGGGAAGGACGACAAAAAACAAAAAGGGGAGAGAGAAAGTTGTGAAAGAGACGGAAGATGGTCGAAGAGATCCTCTGAGATCATCCTGCAAAGGGCAGTAATTGAAAAAGAAATTTATAAACAAATAATTACCCAATAATTTTTATTAATTTTTTGTTTCATTATTCATTTTTTTTCTTTTGCTGCCTCTTTGAGTCTCTGTCAATTTGTTTACCTCCCTCCCACCACCACCTATCAAGTTATCAACCTCCTCTTCTCTTCAACAACAAGTTTCCAACATTTTGTTGGTCACAGAAGAGAATAAAAATCAAAACTTTACTAGATTATTGCAGCATTGCCTCAACAATAAAGACCATTGCAACATCACCTTTTGCGCCTCTTCTTTTATGGTAAATTAATTATCTTTTTTATTTTTTATGTAAAAAGATTTCATTTTGTGTTGCTTGGTTTCGAGGGTACTCCATATTCCTTAATGGGTTGTAAATGTCTCCTTCTGGGTCATTCCTGTTACCTTCATCAAATGCTAAGGTTGGCTCCTCATTTTCTTCTTTGTTCCTCCATGGTTTCAGCGCCAATTCATATCGTGGAGAATTGCGAGGAGCCAATTAGCCTGCTGAGAGAGGTTATGTTCATGTTGGAGAAAAGGGTGTCGAGAAATTATTAAAAAAGGCAAAGATGAGGGACTCAGATATAGTTATCATCACCAAATGTGACGAGATAGAATGTGCTTGTAACATAGATATTTATAGGTGTTTGTAGAACAAATATTGTCATAGTTTTTTTTCCTATTATTTTGAGTTGGAGGAGGGGTTTTGTAAAGGAAACCTGGCGATTTTGTGTAGAATCTACCTCCACGGCCACGTTTGGTTCATCAAGCAATGGGGGGTAGATGGAACCCAATTGGATCACAGTTCTTGTGCTTCTTGGTTTTAATTATTGGTCTTGAAATTCAGAGCTCCTGGTCTCTTAATGATGAAGGTAATTAATTTTCATTTCATCTTTTTATATATAGTTTTCTGAAAAGCCAATGCGTTCTTATTCTATAATTTTGGTTGACTACATTATGGAGGTTTTTGATATATGAAGTGCGAATGCGAGGTGCGAAATGCAGGTCTGATTTTGTTGGAATTTCGGGAGAGAGTGAATGATCCTTTTGGTGTTTTTGCTGATTGGAATCCTGATGACAATGATCCTTGCTCTTGGTTTGGAGTTTTCTGCGTCAACGGTAAAGTGCAAATGCTGTAAGTACTTGTTTATACAGACCTGTTAGACAATTAATATCATGGATCTTTATAGTCATTAAAAAAAATCAATCTTTATGTCGTCATACCGATGGAGATTTAGTTTAGAGTCTCCATATAATTCAAGCTGAAGATATGATTTCTTTTTTGGCTGCAGCTGAAGTTATGAGTGTAAATCTTTTTTTTTTTTGTGTAATAGGGATCTCAATGGGCTTTCTTTGGAAGGGGCATTGGCAGCTGAGCTTAGCAAACTTACACATTTAAGATCTCTGTGAGAGTTTATCATTTTTCTGTCTTTTTAATCTATTGGGAGCTTTATTATTTCATTCCATCTTAGAATAAAACTCCATAATTTCTCGCTATGCTCACTACAAACAGCATTTTCTCTTTTTCCCATTTCATTCAACAGTGTGCTATACAAAAACCACTTTTCTGCCACCATTTCTGAAAGGGATAGTGACATTATTGGGACAATTCCAGCTGAATTAGGAAGATTCATGTCACTAAAACACTTGTGAGTAGGCCATCAACCTTCAGTGTTTCCATATTTTTATGCTCTTTAGTTATATGGACTTATTGTCTTTACTTCAGGTTGCTTTGTGATAATAAATTTCAAGGCAGCATTCCTCTGGAGATCAAGATGCTTAACTAGCTTTCTGAATCACAGTTTGATGAAAATCTTGTGTCTGCTTTGGCTAATGGAATTGGTTGCATGTACCAAAAATTTCGCATTGGGTGAGTGAGAGTCTTTTTCCTTTATTTTTCTCTCTGACACCCACACACGAAGAGTTTTATCAGTTAACAGAATGAAATTCATGCAAGAGGTGAGTTTCTATTCATAATGCTAGAATTGTAACTAAAGTTAAGCATTTAATCACTTCCTGGAGATAAAAAAAAAGTATCGGTGAGACAGTGGCAGCTGATGTATCCCTTTGTGGTGGTTGAGTTCTACTCCATGTAGACAAATTGAGACCTTCTTCTTTATAACTTTTCGGTTGTTGTACATTACTGTAATTCCATATAATCGAGAATAACCTTGTATTTCAGAATTAAAGGATACCCATATGTTTAGATAAACTGCACTCGTAGAATTTAACATTCTACTCTTTCACCCTGCTTTTGACATTGTAGTGGCTTGTTTCTCTAGCTATTTTTACTGAGGTTGTTTTTTCCTCCTTAAAAGGTTCAAGCTTGGTGAGGAATCTTCCCACAGTTATGGAAACAATTACCATGATAACTCAGCTAGTAAGTATGAAGAATGCAACTGTATTGGCTGAAAGTTGTGCCAATGATAAACAGCTTCTTTCTTGCATTTACCAGGTTCATCCAAGCCACATATGGACCGGAACATAGAGATTTCGAACAATCATGTATGCCGTAGGCTCCTTGAGCAGTCCAGCAACCTTTTAGCTGCGCGTGCCAGTGGTGGACCTTCCTCTCAACCAATCTTAGCCATTCCCATGACACGAAGTAGTGGGACTTTCCCAGCTATACAAAATGCAACAGAGAGTGCATCTGATTCTCCTTCGACGCTGGCATCACCTGATGATACTCCATCAGAAGGGACAAATGTCCCAACTTTTTTCACTGGAACAACTAATCAGCCACCTCCAGCAGCATCTAATGGAAATACATGGATTTATTTCTTAGTTATTCCTATTGTTGCTATTGTCATCATCGTTGCTGCAGGCCTCCTGTTTATGTGCCGGCAACAAGGAGTTACAACCATAGGTCCTTGGAAAACCGGCCTGAGTGGACAACTGCAGAAAGCATTTGTTACAGGTGAATCTTAATATGTATTTAATAGTTGATTCCATCGACGAGTTTGATATTTCTTAACATTGTAGTTTTAATCTTCTATATTTATAAAATTCAGGTGTTCCAAAGTTAAATCGGTCAGAGCTAGAAACTGCATGTGAGGATTTCAGCAATATTATTGATACTTTTGATGGTTGCACTGTGTACAA
>CAODLS010181834.1:0-20708 GCA_948243855.1 Flueggea neowawraea | reverse complement strand
TATAACATTAATGAAAGTTTAAAATCAAATGATTTAAACCAAACCTACTTTTGGCATTGTCATTTGGGCCATGCAAGTGAGAAACGCATCTCAAAACACCATAAAGAAGGATTACTTGACTCATTTGATTTCGAATCATTTGACACATGCGACTCTTATGTGTTAGGAAAAATGACCAAGAGTCCTTTTACAAACAAAGGTGAAAGGGACAATGATCTATTAGGCCTAATACATACTGATATATGTGGACCTTTTAGTACAAGTGCTAGAGGAGATTATTTGTACTTCATCACCTTCACCGATGATTTCAGTATGTATAGATTTTCCTATCTTATGAGACGCAAATTAGAATCCTTTGAAAAGTTCAAGGAATTCAAAAGTGAAGTACAAAACCAACTTGGCAACAATATCAAAACAATACGATCCGATCGAGGTGGAGAATATTTAAGCCAAGAGTTTGACATTTATCTTAAGGAGTGTGGGATTGTCTCACAACTTACTCCTCCTGGAAAGCCTCAATGGAATGGCGTGTCTGAAAGGAGAAATCGACCTCTATTGGATATGGTTCGATCAATGATGAGTCAAACTGATCTTCCAATCTCATTTTGGGGTTATACCTTAGAAACTGCTGCTTACATACTTAACCGAATTCCATCTAAAGTGGTTGAAAAGGCACCATATGAGATATGAAAATGGAAAAGCGCAAAATGTCTTTTCTAAAGATTTAGGGATGCAAAGTTTTTGTGAAACGGCAAGTTTAAAAAAGTTAGCACCTAAATCTGAAAAATATATATTTGTGGGGTATTCAAAGAAAACAACAGGATATTATTTTTATAATCGATCTGAGAACAAAGTGTTTATTGCTTGAAACGGTACCCTTTTGGAAAAGGAGTTTATTTTCAAAAGGATTAGTGGGAGTAAAGTACTTCTAAAAGAACTAAAAGAACCACAAATAGCCGTTGAAGATAGAATGGAGATTCAAGATGACTCACAAGATGCTGCGGAGTCTGAATCTGTGACACGAGTGTTAGAATTGTGCCCTAGTCCAATCATTAATGTACATTGTCATTCAATTATTTAATAAAGAAGCAATTCATTTCTACTAAATATAACATGTTTTATGAAGATAAAACTCCATGAATAGTCTATTCTTCCTTGTGCCATCAAGTGCGTGACTTGATAGTAAAACCATAAAGATAAAATAATACTATTCTAAATGTCCCTAATCTATCATTATCATGGGAATGATAATGAATTAAAGATTAGTATGTTGCTAAGTGGATAATCATATTTTACTGATTATGGATATGAGATATCAACTTAGAATATAGATGCATGTTGGGGAATATGTATTGGACTGGCCCGCTATGAAAGCACTTTATGGATCGTTGCCACAAAGTAGCTTTCATGCAGTGATGATGTTTGAGTCATTTGACTAAAACTCACTATTGACTCCTACATAAGGAATCACATATTTTGACTTAGTCAAACATTATCAGTAACAGGGTAACAATAAAAGCTATGATTGGATATGTCATGAATTATGTGGAGTGATAGTGAGAGTCCTCTTTTGAAGAGTGATATCTCTTGGCCACTTGAGAGTATGATTGATGGAATGTATGTATACTCGAATGAATTGATAAAGGAGTTTGTTAATGTCATTTGTTATATTAATCTACTCAAGATCCAGAAACACGCTAAGCTATATAAGGTTGACATGTGACCATGCATTATGCTTAGATGAGATATCGGGTGACAAAAGGACTATACATCAGACTGTGAAAGGTTAACTCGGATCACAGACAACCACTTGATTTTGGGTTGCCATAATGTATTACTAGATACCGCTTATGGACTTTGGGCCTAAAGGTTGGGACGACGCCCATTGCCAATTTTGAGTGGGCTTATAGGGTCACACATAAAGAACGAATTGGATTGATTATAAAATATTCTCTCTTAATGATGAACGAATTATTAAGGTGGTTAATTTTATTAATCAATAATAATTCAGGGTTTTATAATTTATGTGTTAAATAAGATTTAATACATAGTCCATTAATGTGATGGGTGTTTGATATGAATCACCTATTATCATGGGTTTAATTATGTGTGACATAATTTGGCCCATGTATAAGGTTTATATTATGGTAATGTATGATATAATTAAAAGCCCAACAAACATTAAGAAGCCCATCATGAAATTTGGCCAAACCCAATGAGATTAGGGCATGAGGAATTTCGGCACAAGCCTTAAAAATAGGAGAGGAATTTCGGCCTTCTCTTCCTATTTTTTAGGGATCACAATCATTGTATGATAAGGAATAGAATTTGGCACACATATGCATATCCAATTAGGAGTTCTATTCTTGTATGACAAGAAAACCCTAATTAGGATGTAGCTTAATATGATTAGGAATGAATTTGGCTCTCTTTTTGCACAAAGGGGAAAATCGAATCCTAGTAGGGCAAGGAGAAGGGGAATTTCGGTTCAAATGTGTTGCCTATCTAGGTCATCTCATGTGCTTATAAATAGACTTGCACCCATTTTCATTTAATCATCCATTGCCGAATTTGTGTCCCACAATTCAAAGAGAGAATAATTTTGTGAGCTTCAAAATAGTGATTCTAAAATGTGCTAGTACACTGCAATCATTCCAAGGTAAGTTTGTTCGTGTGGATACCTCTAGCCACATTCGCGGAAAAGCAACGTGATTCCACAAAGGTGATTTGGGTTCTTGGTGCTTCGAGTTACATCAACGTTTCACACAACCGATCGATCAAGCCTTGGTGAAAGGTAAATCATCCAACCTTAATTATATATGTTGATATGCATGGGTCCTTGGGGGAATTCAAGGCATTAAATTTTTGTTATATTCGCTGCCATGAATGTATATGAATGTCATATTTGAGCCGCAAATTCCAACAACAAGGCCCAAGAATGTCTTGTAGGATTCTTCACGAGCCTGAGAGATATGGATTTCTCATAACTAATGATAAAGGAATTGTTCTTATAGACCACAATGAGCCTACAACCTACCAAGAGGCACTTGTAGATCCAAATTCTGTGAGATGGCATGAAGTCATGAAATAAAAAATTCAATCTATGTATGACAACCAAGTTTGGAACTTGATGGATCCACCCGATCGAGGCCAAAGTCATTGATTGCAAATGGATTTATAAGTTAAAAGTCAATGGGATCTTCAAAGCCAGACTAGTTGCAAAAGATTTTAGACAAACTTATGGTATTGACTATGATGAAACCTTTTCACCAGTCGTCATGCTCAAATCCATTAGGATTTTTCTTGCCATAGCTGCATATTATGACTATGAGATATGAGAAATGAATGTCAAAACTGTTTTTCTAAATGGAAACCTCCTCGGGGATGTGTACATGACACAACCCGAGGGTTTTGTCGATCCTAAGAATCCTAGCAAGGTATTCTTCAAACATCCATTTATGGATTGAAGTAAGCATCCCGATGTTGGACTCATCATTTTGATGAAACAATCAAAGAGGTTGGATTCATCAAGAATGAAGGTTAGTGGGAGTTTGGTAGTGTTCTTAGTGTTGTATGTCGACAACAAATTGATCATTGGAAATGGCATTCCTACCTTGCTGAGTTTCAAGACTTGGTTAGGAAAGTGTTTTGCAATGAAAGACTTAGGTGAAGCCTCACATATCATTGGGATACAAATCTATAGAGATAGATCCAAGGGGCTTATTGGACTAAGTCAAAGTGTGTACATTGATAAGGTGCTGAAAATGTTTAGCATGGTAAATTCCAATAAAGGAATGATTCCTATGGTTCTTGTAAAGTCTTTAAGCAATGATGGTTGTTGTAAAACAAGGCAAGCCAGAGCTTTCATGAGTAGGATTCCATATGCTTCTGCTATTAGATCCATCATGTATGGCATACTCTGTAAACGCCCTGATGTTGCTTTTCCTTTAAGAATGGCTAGTAGATTCCAATCCGAGCCAGGTGAAAGTCACTGGACCGTAGTCAAGAATATCCTTAAATACTTGAGAAGAACTAAGGATATTTTCTTGGTATACACTGGTGCTATCTTTCAGTCAGACCATGATGATTTCAGATCACAATCTGGTTATGTGTTTTGTTTCAATGGAGGTGTTGTCAGTTGGAGAATCTCTAAGCAAGACATCGTGTCTGATTCTACTACAGAGTCTGAGTATATAGCCACGCCAGACGACGTAAAGGAAGCTGTTTGGCTCAAGAAGTTCATTACTGGTTTGGATGTTGTCCCAAGCATCGCAAAACTGTTGAGTTCAGTTTTGACGATGATGAAAGAAAAACATCCATAAAAGAGATGCAAAGTTGCAGACTTGCTGATATTTAACTACAAGGCATCTTATGAGTCATCAAAGCACGTCAATACACACATAACATGCTTCTACGCATACAGTAGAGCTTACAATGCACATAGACGAGAAGCTGATGATAATAGATCTAACTTATACACATTTACGGACACTGCATATGATACAACGCACGTTGACGAAGATCCAGGTTGATGAGGGGAAACGCTACGCACACAGAAGAGGCGAATAATGTACGTAAATGAATCTTGACTAAAATAAAGCCAAAATCTATTGCAGCGTGTCAAAACTTCTAAAAAGGAATATTCTCTGACATGAATTCAGAGAATATCAGAATAGTGAGTCACACACAAAGCATGAAAATTCAAAAGTGTTAGATAAGGAGAGCTGGACTAGCTAACAAAATCAAGACGCTCTTTGGGAATTTGAATTTGAATATATCTGACATTCTCTGACACAAATCGCATGCAAAATCAAAGGTGCAGACTTTGATCAGACGCATACGTACATATAACAAAAGTGCAACACACGTAGCAAGCCACTTGGTGAAAATGCACATTCTGGATACCAAGGCAATTCACGTAGAAGGTGGTACTATGCCCACAATATGTTGGTGGAATCATACTACGCACACAGTATATGGTACTATACACATAGTATCCAATGTCAGCATTGTACAATATTTGGATCTATTCTAAAACGACTCTATTATTGATTCCAACCATCACAAACTCTAAGAATGCTATAAATAGACATCTCCAACATCAGAAGAATCGAGAGAATTATAGAGAAACCTTGGCCATACTTTGCGATCTTTATTTTCTCATTTATTCTCTCAATTTCATTTTTATACCCACTCTCGCTATTTTCATTTGCTATTATTCTTGGGCTGGGTTGAGCTTAAATTTTGTGTTTTGGAAACACAATTTGTAACAATCAAAGTATTTGATTGAAGGTTGTATCGGTTTCCTAGTTGATCCCGCAAAAAACTAGTGAACGGTTTTCTAGTAGATCCCGCAAAAACTAGAGGTATGGTTAACTTGTTTTGCCCTGAAAACAAGGTGAACGGTTTTCTAGCTCAGTTCGTAAAAACTAGGTGAACGGTTTTCTTATAGAGCCCACAAAAACAAGGTGTAACGGTTTGCTTGTCTATCCCGCAAAAGCAAGTGTTGTAAATGGTTTCCCTCCACCCGGAAGTGAGGAGATAGTTGATTGAACTCTCTAGTGAATCTAGAGGAGTGGATGTAGGTCAAGAGAACCAAACCACTATAAACATTGGGCTTTGATTTCTCTCTCCCTTACTCTCCTTTACTTTCTTTATTTTATTTACACTTTCATTTGATTTATTATTGAGTGAGTGCATTGGATCTTTAAAGCTTCCGCAATTGACTTTGATTTCGATTTAAGATAACTTTTTATTTACTTTAGTTTGCAAAGGATTTTCAATAAAGTTTTTAACTTGCTAAAAATCCAATTCAACCCCCCTTGTTGGATTGGCATTCTTATTAGGACCTAATCTTTCAAAAACCAGTAGACTTATATTGTGATAATAATGGGGCTATTGCTCAAACCAAGGAGCCTAGATCACATCAAAGAACCAAACATATACTTAGACGTTTTAACTTTATTCGAGAGATAGTCGAAAGAGGAGATGCTAAGATATGCAAAGTTGACACTAATGACAATGTTGCGGATCCTTTGACAAAGGCTCTCGCTGAATCAAAACATGAAAGACACATCAGGTCTTTAGGTGTTAGGTTCGTTCTTGATTGGGACTAGTGCAAGTGGGAGATTGTTAGTTTTGTGCCCTAGTCCAATCATTGATATACATTATCATTACTTTTATTATTTAATAAAAAGGCATTTTATTTCGTGTCTATGAAATATTATATTGTTTATGACAATAAATCTTTCATGAATAGTTTATTCTTCCTTATGTCATCAAGTGTGTGACTTGATAGTAAAACCATAAGATTAAAAGAATACTATTCTAAAAGTCCCTAATCGATTGTTATCATGGGAATGATGACAAGCTAAGATTAGTATGTTGCTAAGAGGATAATTATGTGCTAGTACACTCCACCAATTCAAATAGAAGGCTTTGGCATAAGGACAAGGCTTTGGTTAACCCTAGTGCACCTATTTAGGTTTTCTCATATGCCTATAAATAGGAGCACTCCTTTGTCATATTCTTTATGGCTTGGCCGAATTTGTGAGTGTCACAAACAAAGAGAGAAAATTATTTGTGAGAATTAGAATAGAGATTCTAAGTGCTAGTACACTCCATCAATTCAAGCAAGTTCGTTCGTGTGGATACCATTGGTCACGTTCGCACAAAGGCAGCGTTGTTGAAAGGGTTTCGAGTTTAGACGAAAAGTTACACCAACAATTCATTCATTCATACAATCAAGCTTTGGTTTTAAGCTAAAAGCCCTAAACCCTAATCGTGCATGTTGATGTGCATGGATCCTTGGTGAAATTCTAGGATAAAATTTATGTTATTTTCGCTGTGTTATCCTTATATGAATGTCATATTTTAGTTACGAATTCCAACACAATTTGGGTAATTTGCCTTTTGAGGACCAAACATGATATTTTGCATTTAGGGACCAAAATATGATTTTGAATATGTTTGAGGTTAAATTATATATTTTGACGAATTGAGGATTAATTAATAACTTTGAAGAGTTAGGGACTGGATTATATGTTTGGAATATTTTGGGGACTGAGTTGTAATTTAACAAAGTTTGGGAACTAAATTGTAATTTTACATCGATGTATGATTTTCGATGAGAGTGTTAAATATTCACTCGCAATAGAATTTTCATTCTTCGTGGGTCAGGACGAACCTCTACATAGCATGCATACTCTGTAATGTCATAGTTACCGTGTTTGATGTCTGTTGTGATAACTTCTGTATTAAGCTCTGTTCGATTTCAGAGGCACTAGTCATTCACCGACGAACAAAGATTGGACTATTAGCTCAGTGTCCAGGTGAATGGATGACAACTTCAGACACATAGGCTGTGTCTTCTAAGATTATATGTTTTTGATGTGTCTGGACATGACATGTAATTTGGAATAATTAAATGATAGGAAAACCTAAAATCTGGCGTACATGAAATCTATGTTGTGGACTGATGTATGCTAAATATACTTATTAATTCAAGCAAGAATTTATCTATTTTAATCCTTTAAATCATCACTTTGTGGTGAAATTCTTATGATGTTTGTAGGATGATGAATTTGGAGAAAAATGAGTGGAAAAAGGCACCAAGTAAACTCATGAAAGCATGAAGAAAATGGACGTTTTGTGAAGTAAAACTGTCGCACAGCCGTCCAATCCAACTTGCACAGTCGTGCCAGAGGAGAACTGATGAGAAGGAACGACACAGGAAGAATGCACCGTAGTGCAAGGCTAACATGCACAGCTGTGACTCTGGCACGACCGTGCTGATCAACATGCACGACCGTGGCAAAGGAAGAAAAGTGGCTCTATTGAAACAGGAAGGTTGCACAAACGTGCAAGTTCATTATGCACGGTCGTGACTCTAGCACGGCATTTGGGACATTCTTTATAGGGTTTTGTGACTGAGACAAAGGGTATTTAAACCCTCTATTTACCTATTTTGGGGACTTTTGCATCATCATTGAAATTTTCATGCTCTTTGTTTAAAACTTTTAGGGTTCTTTGCTTTCTTGAAGGGGAATTGAGAAAAGGAAGAAGAGAAATCAACCACCAAAGTTTTCCTTGTTGGGAATCATTGGTCATGGTTTTTGGGGTTGGTCTTCTTTATCTAATCCTCTTTTGTAATTGGATTTTCAATGTTATCTTTAATGGTTATTAATATTTTGATGTTTGTTTTCATCATGAGTACTTAATTTATTAGTTGGAGTGTAAAGTTGTAGGCTGGAATGGTGATTTTGCTAAGTTAATGCTTGGGTTTTGTTCTGTGTTTATTGATTTCATCTATTGCTATGTGATTGGTTTATTGACTTGTTTGAACGATTATAACTTATATTGGCCACCTAGGTTATAATTCTAGCAAGTCTAGATGATGAATCGAGAGATGAAGGTTGGGTGAGGTTACAAGCAATAAAATTGTAGGCATACTCAATGTCTGCAATGTGTTTGATGAAATGCTTATAATGCTTAATGACTCTAATTTGATTAAGTGAGGCCGAGAGGACCCTGATAGTTTGTTGTTCTTGAAAAGGCCTTAGACTAGAATATTGGTGAGAATACCTAATCCTTGAAACCCAAGTTAATAGCTTATCAAAGTCACTATCCTAACCGAAACCTTGAAGCTCCAACACCTCGTTATTACTAAAGTTCTCTTTAATACTCATGTTCTTAATTGTTCCTTTGTGTTTTATCTTGATTATTCAAAAATCGTAAAAACCCAATCATGTGTTCTTTTGTTTTTATTTTATTGGTCAAAATTAATGCTCGTTCCTTGTGATTCGATACCCGGGGATACTTTGAGGGTTTAAAACTACTTTGACTCTTGTGCACTTGCAAGAAGCCGATCATGGACAATAAATTTTCTCTGAAAATTTTGATGGTTTCTGAAATAAATATTATGTTTAATATTTGTTATAATTTTTGTAATAAACATTTTGTTATGAATTTTAATGTATTCTTTGTAGAAAATGTCCTTTCTGAATTTAAAAATATTTTTTAAAATAAATATTTTGTTCTGAAATAAGTGAAATTTTTGTACTACGTATTTATTTCTGAAATTGAATGTATTTTAGGATGAATACGTCTGAACGTTTGTTATATTTTATTGAACAATTTGTTTGTTTTGTATGTTATCTATTTGAATATTTCAATTAAATATTTTAATGTGAATATATTTAAATATGTATTCCAAAATGTTTTTGGCAAACATTTTGATTTGAGACACCTAGCTATGAGATAGCGTAGCATTTGATACACCGATGTTGTATCATCTGCCCAAGTGGCTAATACTCTATGCCTAAGTGGGTTATACTTGCTTTAGTGGCTATACCATGATGTCTAAGTGACTAATCTTTACCTAAGTAACTATTACCGAGGCCCGTCTACTCTACTTATATGATCTCTGGTCCCATTAAACTTTTGCAATTTCGCTCTGAAAATTTTTTGGGAAAAATATTATTCTCTATAAGTATTTTGGAAAATAAACATGATTTTTGCGAAATATTTTGAAAGAAAATATTTTGGCTATTCCAGATTTTGGAAAATTTAATATTTTTTTTAATTTCCTTATTTATTCAATTCGGGTTACTGTTTGTTCCATGCCTTGCTTGCGAAAGATTTCGAAAAGCTTTTTTGGAAAATATTATTATTTTGTATATAGTGTTTATACGTATATATACGCTTATATTTGTTTGTGATAATTTTGAACTGTTTTCAAAACGGGTTTTGTGAAGTTTATAGCCGCTCTGAAGTGTTATCCCTTGCTGGGTTCTTACCCCCTTTTTTTTCCTTGTTTACTTTTACTTCATCTTTTGGGTATTCTTGATAGCGGTCGATCGATCTTCAGCACTCAGTGAGGAGCCTTATCAGCAGTGAGTGCCCTATTGTTCGGGTCCTAATTTTCGTTATGTTAGATGCTTCACACCGAGTAGTAGTTATGGATCTATATCTTTTATTTCAATGGATAAATTGTTTTTATTCTAATTAATTATTGAGAATATTTTATTATTAATTGGGAATATTATTTTTAAAACTTATTGTCTATTAAACTGTTTTAATATGACTAATAAGTCGGTTAATAAATAGTATTTGGGTATTTGTTCTGTTCTCTGAAGCTTATGGGAGATAGGTTGGCTCCCTTAAACGGTTTGTCTTGTACGCCGGCTATGGTCTGAAAACAGATCGTGACATCTATGTTCATACGTTTCCTATTCATTATCAATAATATCTATTTTGATTTTTTTATGCAGCTCTATCACCTAGAAATTTGGAAATTTGAAAATTTCAATTGGTACAACTCTATCAACTTTAGATCGGAGATCAACGTTAAAATTTTGTTGATATTTTATCTCTAGATTTTTTTGATGAGTTTTTATTAAATATATTTTTAACGGTTTATTTGGTAAAATACTCAATGCCTCATGATAGAAATTTATTAATCGGTGTGAATGGGGATAAATATTAATTCTATAAGGATTACTGGATTGGGCTAGAATTTAATTGAGTTATTCTCGGGACAGAGTCTTTATTGCAACAGTAATAAAAAGAGAGCATGTTGAGAAGATAATAGCCCTGTTTCTTCAAAATAATAAAACATCTGTTATAAAAAATAAGTATTGCTAAATTAAGCAAAACATGCAGCAACATGTATTATGTAACTACTTCTTTTACTTCCTCAACGTTCAAAAACGATATTGTAAACAAGTAATACCTTTCTACAAAGTCAACTTGCATAAATATTTATCTATATTTTGATTGAAAATTATTTATTTGATGCAAAGTTATGATTTGATTCAAAATTCTAATTTCAATTCGGTGTTAACTATATGGACTTTTTTTTTGTATTACAGTATTACTCGTGCCTTCAATGATAAATAAGAATGTTAGTATTATTTTTTTTTTCCGATAAGAATGTTAGTATTGGGTTCATATCAATCAATTCATGTTAATTTCTATTAATTTTAAATTTTAATTAAATATTGTTGTTAGAGTATTTTAAATGAATGTTATTTATTTTTTTAGAATATAAAATTATTCCGTTCTAAAACTATATTTTCATTGTCCTACAAATATAAATGTTATTCTCCATGTTATTAGCCTCTTTTTTTTCCATAAAAAATTATCTATGTAATTATTATTTAAATTTTGAGAATATTGATACAAATTTTATTATGTAAGATATTATTTTAATTTTTATGCAATTCTCTAAATTAAATTATATTCATCTTATAATCTTAGGATTTAAATTTTTTATTTATCTACAATATTAATTTTTATTAATTATATAAATTTTTGTCCTTAATTTTTGCACAAAAATAATTTCATAATATTAGATAAATATTTTATAATATAAAAAAATGTGATCATGGAAAAAAATCACGTGCAATGCACATGCATGAAATCTAGTCACTTATAAATGTCAGGATGTGAGAAAAACAATTTTGGACGCTTTTATCCCTCTTCTCAATTCTAAATTATTATAATTGTTGAATAATTAATTAAAGAAAATTTTTATTTTTAAATAGATTTAAAATTGTCCGGATAAGTATTTATGCAGATAAATATTTATCTTTCTAATGTTTAAAAAATCTAACACAAAAGTATTTATTTGAATAAATACTTTATATGTAACATATTAAAAAGTATATTCGACTTATCAAAAAAATTAAACATATTCGATTAAGTTTTTTATTGTATAATTTTATTTTTTTCTTATTTTATACTATAAAAATTAACTACTAAAATTTAAAGGTATTTAACAAATAATTAAATTATAAATAAAAAGATATCAATAACGTGCATCACATGTATACAGAATGCTAAACAATCTATAATTTAATCTCTAAAGTGTTCTCTTTTCAACTTCAGGTTGGTTTACCTTCGATTATCTCAAAGAACCAGCACGCATGCCTTTATTTATGGTAAAAGTATATTAGATTGCTCCATGATAGTAAGTGAAATTATTCATCTAATCAATAGGCGTAACAAAAGTACTCTATTACTGAAATTGGAATTTTAAAAGCATTTGATAGTGTCTTCTGGGATTGGCTTGGTTATCAGGCATGTCCCATTCACATTTTGGGCAATTCTATGACAAATATTGGCATACGAAATATGGAAGATACAGAACCGGCAAGTTTGTTATGCAAGCATCACCGCCACTTGGGAGGATATTATCAACTCTTCTTTTAACAAATGTGGCTCCTTTCTCAAATATAAATATAAGCAGTTTGGGATTTCAGGGTTAGGTGTTTTGTGTTGCCTAGACTTTCTAACTTGGAGACCATTGTAACGAATTAATTCAATATATGGTCACTAAAGTTTTCCATTTGTAACAGTTAAGTCATGAAAGTCAAATTTGTAACAATAAACTTCCTGAAGTTTGTTGGTTGTTAAAAAAAAAACACAATTACCAATCTGTAATTACCACGTTAGATTAGGCTCGTTTGTTGGCTTTCATAGTGGCAGATGCAATGGCGGAGCCAGGATTCTGGCTTAGTAGAGACTGAATCTGCTTAGCTAGAATTCTGGCAACACACTGTATAGGACATAAAAAAATTAATGTATAGGAAAATGAAATTAAATATTTGAATACATGTAGTAATTATGCAACTATTTTTGCACACTCAAGCTGAGAGATTACAGTTGATTTTGACGTATCACCATGTTCTGAAAGCATCGCAAAATAGCTTTATTATCAATAGTTGCAAAAACTTCTTCCTCGATTTATACCACCAGGAGGTCGTTCATCCATTCATCTTCCATCCTATTTTGCAAATCCGTCTTGATAATATTCATGACAGAAATAATCTTTCAACAGATGCAGCTGCAACTAGAAGAAACAACGCCAATTCAATCAAACGATTTACTAAAGCAAAGACTTCAGCTTTTCCAGTTTGAACCAACTTCTTTGCAAGACTTACAAATCTCGAATATTGGAGAATTGCTCATTATCTTTTATATCACTAATATAAGTTCGAAGCTGATAAGGAAGAATCATAAGACCATGCCAAGTGAAGTCTTCTGGATAACGCTTTGCAAGATGAACTAATTTTTCAATATCAAAATTCACAAATGATTTCTTTGGATTGAGCTTCATGCAAAGAAGTAATTCTGTATTTGTCTCTGGAAAACGATTTTCCATCTCTTGTATAAGTAAATTGAGAACCTAAAAATAATAAGGAAAAAAAAGTAAATTTGTTAATTTAGTGTAATGGTAGTAATTAGAAAAAACATATTTAATTGAAAGGAAAATTATATCTAATCATCTCACAATAAATCTCTATCCGATAATGATGATAATTAGTAACAAGGCCATTTCACTTCGTATGAATATGGGGTTTGATGGTATTTTCCATATTAATAACATCAATGGAATTAGCCACACAAAATTTCTTCACTTCCTCCAAGAAGTTGTTCCGTTCATACTCCTTAAATTCCTGAATCTCTTTTTGGTTGTATTTATCAAAGACATAGTTTGAAAAATATTTTGATCTCTTTGTTGAAGAACAAATCATATGTTGTTCCAAGTATACATATCATCAAGTGTAAAACAAACACAAAGTCATAGCTCTTTATCCTCAAAAGCAAAGTTTTAGAAAAACCTCTTGTATCTAGATTACAACTATCATCATACACATATTCAAGCACTTCAATTATTGAAGGCCACATCGCGCATAGATGATTTAAAGTTGTAAAGTGTGATTCCCATCAAGTGTTACCTGGTCTACATAAGCTAATTTCTTGATTTAAGCCTCTGCCACTACCAATTTCTGCACTTTCAAGACGTTCAACAAAATGGTCATGCTCAATTTGTTAGAGTATGTCAATTCTTTTATAAAATGATCCACATGTATTCACAATCATGTTGACAACATTAAAGAAATCGCTCATATCTCGATGATCTCTGGAAATAGTTACAACAACTAATTGGAGTTATTCTACCTAAATTAAATCACAATTTCATCAATCAATTATTCAACAATATCTAACACTAAATTAATAAAAACTATTTTTTTTTTCAAAAATAGGGAAAATCGACATACCAAGGACGACGGTCAGCAGGACGGGACGACAACGTCAAGTCGAAAAAGGAGTCGAGGTGGCGGCGTGGATGGTGGTCAGTGAAGGGAGACTGTGGAGTTTGGAGAGAGTGGGTCGACGAAGAGAGAAGCGAAGCAGTGTTATATTGCTTCTCTGTTGGTGCTTCTGCTTTGAATAAGAGACTATGGCAAAATGACGTCGTTTTGCCTTGGTTTCTTTTTTTTTTTAAAAAAAATAGTGGGTCGTTTCACTCTATTCTTGTCACGACCCATTTTTGGACCCTGACCGGCGTACGAGGCGAACCTTCTATGGAAGACCGACCCATCTCGCACAAGCCTTAGAGAACAGAACTTACTACCCAAATTCATTAAATAACAAGATTAATAAATAAGTAAAATCCAAACTTCTTAAAACATAAGTTTTCATAATAATAAAAATTATCATTAAATCATGAACCATATTTAAATATCAAATAAATTTTCAGAAACAAACACCCACAAGAATCTCGGTATGGAGCAACTAACAGAACAGATAAACTGGGCCTGAACAAAAGTGCACTCACTATCAGATGGAATGACTCACTAGGAATAAGATGCCAAACGGTTGTCAAAAACCAAAAGAGAACCTAAAAAAAGATAAAGAAAATAGACAAGAAACAAAAAGAAAGGGGTAAGAACCCTAGTGAGGAAATGACACTCCAGAGCAGCTCAGGGCCTCACAAATTTTTTTTTTGAAAACATTTTCAGAAAATACCACATGCACATATATAGTCAGATACAATTAATATACACTCGTATACAGTTACATAATAGTTAAAAAATTCATTTCGAAAGCGTTTGCACAGATAGCAAACAACAGACATTGACACAGATTAAACAATAAATAAATTGAATAAACATAGTTATTTTTCAAATTAGGAAATAGTTATAGTATTTACTTTTAAGAAATATTAACGAAAACAATATTTATTTTTTCAAAACGCTTACAGAGGATGAGATTTATTTTCAAAGTGTTTGCAGAGAGTGCCAATGGAAATATATAAACACGTATACATATATTCATACACCAGACGACAAGTAAGATAATATTTTTATTTTGAAAACAATTTCCAAACGAAACAGACAACATAAAATCATGCCAAACATTTAAACTACAAATATACATATTTATAACATACAATAGGATAGGGGCCAGATAGAATCAGATAGTTATCAGAAGTGTGGATGTTCAACCAGACAAAATCAAATAGAGTACGTATGTTTGATTGGACACACAGTCACCAGAATATCCCAGTAACTCAGGCATTCGCAGAGCAGTGGTATACCAAAGTCTACGCTACCTCGTAGCTAGATGTCCCTTATCCCAAAATTTATGATATCAAAATAATTAATTTAAACAAACAGTCATATAAATTAGAATTTAATTTACATAAAATATATAAATTTTCATACATCAGAAAACAAAAACTGAGTACTTATTATTATTGTTTTCAAAAACAAAGTAATGTTTTACAAAAAAGAACTTCTGAAAGTTTATTTATTAATCTTATTCCAGTAAACAATAATTTATTACAGAAAACAGATATATTTTTCAAAAACATATTATAATTATTATTTCCAAAAATTCAAAAGCTTTCAAAAAAAAAGATCTTATGCAAACAATCCTCACGTAAGCCAATTTTAGATTTATCAATCCTTAAATTATCCCAGATTACATATTAGAGTCCAGACACAGTAAAAACGTATAAGTTTAGGAAGACACAACCTATGTGTTTGAAGATGTCATTTCACTCACCTGGATATCCAAGCTGAATCGTCCAGACACGCTTCACTAATAGGTGGTTAGCTGACCTCGTTGACCAAAACACTGAGCCAAAATAATTATCAGAACAGAAGCATAATCAAAGAAATGATGTTGGTGATGTGGCGATACCAAAAAAGCATGCAATGCAAATGTAGACATTGAACCTGAGAAGCCTATCTCAAAAATCAAATATCTTGCAAAATTACAGTTTGGTCCCCGACCTCTATAAAATTATGCTTTAGTCCTCAAACTTTCCAAATATATAAAAAAATCCTCAAAGTATTCTCAAATTACGAAACAATATTACAAGTAGTCAAAAATCCCAAATTAATCCTCAAACTCTCAGAGATTTCAAAACAATCCTTAAACCCTTAAAATTAGAAAACTAGTCCAGAATATGAAAAATATGAGTTTTGGTCCTTTCGACAAAAAAAATCCAAAAATGTCCAACTCTCGATTCAACCAATAGAAATCCTTCTCGAACACCTACATTGACTCTAATTGGTCTCCTGAACATAAATCAATAATTGGTTTCAACGAAACAACACAAAATCGGTCTAAAATCATCCAAACTCGAATTTAACCTTAGCCAAAACAACAACTCTTCAAATCTCGTGATTTAAGGCTCAATAAATGTTCTTCTACCTTCAATCAAGCCTATACAAACATCCTGAAGCATTCATTCCAACATAATCAAACAAAAACTCAAACCCATTTCAAAATTCAGCCAAAACCCTAACCCAACCAAAACAACATCAAATCTTCATAACCCAAGATCAATTCGTGTTCCTCTAACCTCAATCAATCATAAACAATCAATTTCTAAGTCCCAAACCAACAGAAATAAACAAAATCAAATGAACATTCAAAACCGTCCATATTGAACCCAACAAATCAAAATGTGATTCAATGCATAAAATGAGGAAAATAAGTGATTAAAGACGAGTTATTACCTCAAGGAAGCAATAGGAATTAATGAGAGACAATGGGTTATGAAGAGAGAGGGTTTTCAATGTGAAAATGGAAGAGGAGAGGTGAAAATGACGAAGGAGGGTCGGTTTGGGTGTTTTAAATTATTAAAACAAGGCTCATGTACGTGAATCTGAAGCTCACGTACGTTATCGGGGTAAAAATAGCTTCAAGAGGCATCAGACCCGACCTCAAGTCACTGTTCATCTCACGTACGTGAATATGCAGAAACTCAACTCACGTATGTCAAAAACACATACTTTTGCAAAAATAGTGTCTTACATATGTAAGGCCATCTTACGTGCATTATACTTGTTATAACGTGCGTAAGATGCCTTTTTCTCTTGCCCTTGATTTCTCCTTATTTCCAGACAAGCGATAGACCATTCCCGAGGCTTGACAACTCCTGACCTTAAAAAATAACATCATTAAACATCCTCAAACACTTAATTAACACCCCAAACACCAAAGGATATGATCTAAATTGATACAAACAAATCGGGACTGGCAGTACGCTACAGAGGATAGGTAGGAAACATACATGGTATTACAATTCTTCTTATTAATTGTTTTTTAAATAGTGGGGCGAAACAGTGCCATTTTACCCCACTCTTCTTATTTTCTTTTGTAAGTGTGAAAACAATGCAATTGTATTTTTTAAACCATAGTGTGAAACAGCATCACTTTTCCCTATGGTTTAAAATGAAAAAGGGGCAGAATAGAGTCATCCCTATGTTGGATCATGTGTGATCCTTAAAATCCTTCTATGTTTTGATGATGAACAAAAGAACTGAAGATGAACAAAAGCTAAGACTTGGAGTTAATCTCATTAGAATTGCAAAACATGGAACTAGAATAGGATAACGTACTCCATCCAAAATGCAACGTATGTTATAGACTGACAACATATGCAGGCAATTGATGATGTTTACGTAACCTGATTAGGATTGCTAAAAACGTGAATGTTGGGTTGCATCTGTGTGATCAAGATAAGATTGTCACACTTAGAAATATGAGGGAAGTGTCTCATTGGGCCTATCAATTGAGTAAAGAAAACTTAAATCCATGGCCATGGTCTAATTGGTTGCAACTTGGGATGTTGAATCAATTTAGTGTAGTTTCTCTTAACTTGGTGATTGATGAATTCTTTCGAGGTGAGGGATTGACACTATCCATACCCTATGATCGAAGAGACACAAAATGACAAGGGATCGAATTACACGATATTCTTTCCTGATAGGTATAAGTCGCTCCACGACAACTCGAGTTCGCTTGGGGGTATGATGGATATCTAGGGCCCATTCTTACCAAGTAATTTAGGAGTCAAATCCTAGGTTACTACCCTCGTGAATGAGGGCCTATAGTGTCACACACAATAACACGTTGTAGGGATGATGTTATTCATGAGATGAATAATGTTCAAGTGAGTAATCCTAGTTTGACTAGGATTTCTATTTTGACTTATGGATGAACATCCTCGAAGAGGTGACCTAAATGTGTAGTATACCTTAAGATGATACCTAATTAATTAAGAAATCCAAAAATCTCATTTCTTATGAGAGTCCTAGTTTGACTAGGAATCCTAATAGAAATGGGAGTCCTAATGTAATTAGGATAAGTTCTGAAATGAAAACTAATAATCGTCTTATGTTTCAATAGAACTAATCCTAATACTTGGAAATTATCAATGTTGAGAGTCCTAATGCAATTAGGACTCCTAATTATGGTAGGATTCCTATTATGAATAGGATTTGAGAAATGACAAAACTAGTTCGACTAGTTTGTGTCGGTACTAAGGGTTTAGAGCGCAATAGTGAGTAGACCTAGGTTGATTAAGACATATCGGGACGAGTCCTAATTAAATTATGATTCTCCATATTTATTTAATTATTGGATAATTGAATAAAATATAAATCCTTGTTGGACTTGGATGTATGTTGCAACGGGCTTACAGATATTGCGCTTATACTTGTTTAATGGGTAAAAGTCCAAAGCCCATTAAGCCCAAGTTAATTAGGGTCAATTAATCACATTCCTAGTGTAAGAATGATTTTAATTTTCTACCAAGAAAGAGTGTGTGTGGTCGTCCATAATGAGTCCCAAAAAGATTTTGAATATCTTCCTAAAAGATAGGAAGATATCTCAGTTGATGTGGGCTAGAATCATGGAGATATTGTAGGAGGTGCTTAGCAAACCCAAACTCTATTTGGAATAGGTATTTAAGGGTCATTTGATTGAATTTTTTGCAGCCTAAGTTGTGCAAAGTGAGAGCAAAATGTTACTGCTCTTGTTGCCCATCTTTTTTGCCAAAATCTTTAATCACCTAGCTCCATAAAACTATTCATAGCACACAGATTCGAACCCAGTCCTGAGCCAAAAACTCCTAGCCGTGATTGTGGACCAACGTGGTGTCGACACCGATAGAGACACCACACTTTTGGTGTTGTTGAGTGGCTGGCTGAACACAAAAGGATCAACAATTCTGTGGCTCAATCATGCTCTTCATAGTTATTCGGTGTTTTACGAGGTAAACATTTGCAACTCTTTATTTTTTTTTGTATGTATTGATTGTTTGCATAGATCTTGGCATTTGATAATGTGTACAAAATTTAAAATTCCACTGCATTTTTCTTACACGTTTTCCAACAAACTAGTGGGTAACAATTTTCTAGTTAAGACCGCAAAAACTAGAAGTTTGGTTTTCTTGTTTTGTCTTGAAAACAAGTGGTTTCAGCTTTCTAGATGAGCCCGCAAAAAAATTAGGGATTCGGTTTTCTTGTTGAGCCAGCAGAAATAAGTGTTTTAACAGATTGCTTGTTGAGCCCGCAAAAACAATTTGATGTAAATGGTTTTCCTCCATCCGGAAGTAAGGAAGTTAGTGGATTGAAATTATCTAGGGGATCTATAGGGGTGGACATAGGTCAAATAAGACCAAACCACTATAAATCATATTTTTTCTCCCTTCCGTTACTCTATCTTATTTTCTTTGCATTTGTTTTTGATTTATATTCTTGTATGTGTGTGATATTCCACTCATTTCTGTCAAGGAATACTATAACTTTTTGGCTAAGTCCGATTTGATCTTGAGGATAATCAAACGTATTTTCGGGGATTAGGTGTCATCGAGGTTCGATACACTTTGGGGAGTGTGGAACATTATGTATGTGATTGGAGGGTGAACAACATGTATTGTCATTGTGTACAACATACGTTATCGAGTGAGGAAGACGTACGTTATCTGAAAAGCAGCAAAACGTACGTTGGCTTGGTCCGACGTACGTTATCTGGGATACGAGGATGATCAACGTATGCTGCCATGGTAAGACGTACGTTGGATTGTGTTTCTTCAAATCTGTGGCTACTGGATGCTTCACAATGTACGTTGTGAGTTATAACATACGTCGTGCTCCATCACAACGTACGTTGTCATTGAGTATGACGTATGTTGCCTTTGAAAATGTCGAAATGGTGCGTTTTGATCTACAGCTCTTAAAACGGACGAAACCGACATTTTTTGTCATTTTTCACTCACAATCTCTCCAAATCGCTCTGAAAAACGCTCTCATCTTGGTTCCCATCATTCCTAATCAATTTCTGAGGTAAGATCAACATCTTTTCTTAATTTATAACTCATTTTCATGCATTGATTCATGAAAATGCATTTTTTCCGAATTTGAAATGGGTTTCAATTTTCAAATAATTTGTGATGAATGGATGTTAGAGGATGTTAGAATGTGTTAGAGAGAACTTATATGAACTTGATTCAAGCTTTGAATTGAGTGATTTGATGAGTTTTTGGTGAACCTAGGGTTTGGTTCAGGTTTTGATGATTTGAGCATGAATGGGTGTTTTTTTTGTTGGATCTGAGGTTA
>CAODLS010181812.1:0-21799 GCA_948243855.1 Flueggea neowawraea | reverse complement strand
TGGTCACATTTGGCGCGTGTATGCTAATGGGCATTCCACTAACAGCTGGAAGAGTACTATCAGCATTAGCCACCTTCCGGATGTTGCAGGATCCAATTTTCAACTTACCTGATCTTCTCTCTGTTATTGCACAATGCAAAGTTTCGGCGGATAGAATTGCATCCTACCTTCAGGAAGGTGAAGTCCAGCATGATGCTGTTGCTTATATTCCAAAATGCGAAACTGATTTTGAGGTAGAGGTAGTTGGTGGAAAATTTAGCTGGGATCCTGAGTCAAGCTGCCCAACCCTTGATGCCATACAGCTGCAAGTGAAGAGGGGGATGAAGGTGGCAATTTGTGGAACTGTAGGATCCGGGAAGTCTAGCCTTCTTTCTTGCATTCTTGGAGAAATACAAAATTTGTCAGGAATTGTGAAAATCAGTGGCACAAAGGCTTATGTTCCTCAGTCTCCCCAGATTTTAACAGGAAATATCAGGGAAAACATTCTATTTGGGAGTCCATATGGCAGTGCTAAGTATTACGGAACAGTTAAAGCATGTGCTTTGGCAAAAGATTTTGAACTCTTCCCCTGCGGTGACCAGACAGAGATTGGAGAAAGAGGAATAAACATGAGTGGAGGACAGAAGCAACGAATACAGATTGCTCGTGCGGTCTACCAAGATGCTGATATTTATCTCTTTGATGATCCTTTCAGAGCTGTAGATGCTCATACAGGCACACAACTTTTTCAGGTTTTTAAAAAGTGTCTGATACTCTCTTCCATGTCTTGCTGTTGAGTCGTAGCTTCAATGTTTCTGACAAAGCTATGCAACCTTTGCAGGAATGTTTGATGGGACTTCTCAAGGAAAAGACCATACTTTATGTCACACACCAAGTAGAGTTCCTTCCTGCAGCAGACCTCATTCTGGTAAGTAAGGGAGACGGTGCACAAATTCTCTAACATGTTTAGGAAGTCCAAAATGTTTTATGAACAACAACAAACACAGTATAATAGAACTGATGTAAATCTGCACAGGTGATGCAAAATGGAAGAATAGCACAAGCAGGAACGTTCGATGAACTTCTGAAACAGAATATAGGATTTGAGGTTCTAGTTGGTGCTCATAGCCATGCTCTAGAGTCGGTCCTTGCAGTTGACAGCGCAAAGGGCACAAGTACTGAAGACCTCGTAGCTGACGATGAACACTGGCCTACTACACACACAGCGGGACTCTGACCATGATCTCTGTGCGGAAATAACAGAAAAGGCGGGAAAAATTGTGCAAGATGAAGAGAGAGAAAAAGGAAGCATAGGAAAATAAGTTTACTGGTCTTATCTGACAATTGTGAAGGGTGGAGCCCTGGTTCCAATCATAATTTTAGCACAATCATCATTCCAAATCTTACAGATAGCTAGCAACTACTGGATGGCATGGGCCTCTCCTCCGACTAGAGAAAGTGAGCCTGTGATAGGGATGCGTATAATACTACTTGTTTATAAGTTACTGGCAAGTGGTAGTTCTCTTTGCGTGCTTGCGAGAGCTATACTAGTGGCCATAACAGGGCTTTCTGCAGCACAGAAGCTATTCACTAACATGCTGCGGTGCGTCCTCCGAGCTCCAATGTCATTTTTTGATTCAAATCCAACAGGAAGAATCTTGAATCGGGTTAGTATCTTCAACTTTATTTCAAGAAACATATCAGGATTTTAGTAGTGTTGCATACAACTCGAATCTGTATATAATTAAAAGATGTGCACTATGATTATCCTTCCCCGTATTTAAAAAATTTCAAGAATTTAACAACAACAAAGCTGAAATTGTGATTCCGAATTTTTCATTTTCTAAATCCCTAGAGGACAAAGTTCAAATTCCAAGATGTTTAGATTATTTTCCTGTTTTAATAAGATTCAAACATATAATTATAACACTCCTATATGCAATTATAAACTTTGCAGGCATCTATGGACCAAAGTGTGCTAGACTTGGAAATGGCACACAGATTAGGCTGGTGTGCTTTCTCAATAATACAGATTCTAGGGACCATTGCTGTGATGTCTCAGGTTGCGTGGCAAGTATTTGCAATCTTCATTCCAGTAACTGCAGTCTGCATTTGGTACCAAGTAAGTATTTTTTGTGGTCCAGTTCATTATGAAATGCAAATTAGAGGCAAAAAAAAAAAAAAAGCGAACAACATAATCTATGAAACATCAGAACGATATAAGACCAATTAGAGAGGAACAATTTATAATGTATGCTCTATATATCTGCTGTTTTGCATTGAAAGTTTGATTTATTATTTTGTGATGATTACAAATCAGCGATATTACACACCAACAGCAAGAGAACTGGCGCGCTTAGCAGGGATACAAGGATCACCAATCCTCCATCACTTTGGAGAATCACTAGCAGGAGCAGCAGTTATTCGTGCATTTGATCAGGAAAAGCGTTTTACGAATACAAACCTGGAACTTGTAGATGATTACTCAAGGCCATGGTTTCATAATGTAACAGCAATGGAATGGCTTTCTTTTAGACTCAACTTACTGTCTAATTTTGTGTTTGCTTTCTCTTTGGTTTTGCTGGTGACCCTTCCTGAAGGAGTAATCAGTCCTAGTAAGTTTGATACATAACTCAAGAAATTATACAGCTAAAGTTAAAAGCACAAAAAATAAAAAAAAATTCCCTAAAGTGAAGATAAATGAATAACAATTTATCACTTATTGCACATGGATGACCAGAAAAAGAAGAGAGTATGAGAGATCATAAAATGAACCTTTTGTTTTCCATCTTTTGCAGGCATTGCAGGACTTGCGGTTACATATGGAATAAATCTGAATGTTTTACAAGCTTCAGTCATATGGAATATTTGCAATGCAGAGAACAAAATGATCTCAGTAGAAAGAATACTTCAGTACACAAAAATCAGAAGTGAAGCACCCCTTGTAGTTGACGACCACAGACCTCCAAACAACTGGCCACAATTTGGAACAATTTGCTTCAACAATCTTCAGGTAAGTCCCTGTTGGTTTATGAAGTGGGGATATAAAAGTGGCATAACATTCATTAATAAAGATGGATTTATATAAATGAAGTCTTGACATAAAATTTAGAAAGCAATGCTCACTAAGCCTAATAAGTAGGATGATCATGGTCACTTCTAAAAACATGTAAACAAAATAGAACATGGCTACTTCATCATGTAGATACAATCATAGTCACTACTTCCTATATCTTAGCAACATAAAATGCATAATTCAACACTCCTTTTTGGCTTTGATAGTTGCTAAGTCAAAATAGTTCCTCCTCCTGAGATTGATTTGATGTTGTATTAGCTTTGACATCTTGATTTTGTATTGTGAAAACTTTTTCTATGTGTCCCATTTGGCCACAACTTTTTGCATTTAACATCTGGTCTCCACCAACATTTGTGTGTGAATGGTTGGTCTTCTTACAATATGAGAATGTCGGATATTTTTTGAACTTACTATTAACTGTTGATTTGGCATGAAGAGCTTCCTCTACAGTACCTTCTTCTCTTATGAGTCTTCTTTGTTCTTGAGCCTGCAATGCATTCACTAATTCTGCCAAGGATATGCTTGACAAATCCTTGGATTCTTCTAGTGAAGAAATTTTGGACTCATATTTTTCAGGTAAAGTCACAAGATTTTTTTGCATAACTTGTTCATCGGAAAAGTCCTTACCTAGTAACCTTACCTTGTTTATAATGCCCAACAACTTGTCATAGTATTCTTTTATGGTGTCGAACTCCTTTATTTTTAGCATTTCAAACCCCCTAATCAAGTTGAGAGCATGCATGTTTTTTGTTCTTTCATTGCCTTGATACTCCCTTTTGAGGTAATCTCATATAGTCTTTGCTGAATTTAAGTTCATGATTTTCGTGAATATATTGCTTGAAACAGCAGAGAACAAATGCATTTTTGGTTTAGACTTTCTAGTCTTTCTCTCTTTGTGGGTCTTCAGCTGAGCTATCGTTGAATTTGTTGGCAGTGGCGAGATATCATAATCTTCCTCTATAGCTTCCCAAAGATCGAAAGCCTAGAGATAGACAGTCATTTTGATAGCCCATGCTTAATAGTTATTGCCATCAAATGATGGTGGTGGCATAGAAAATGTCTTATCCAGCTCCATTGAATAAAGTCGTGTATGTGGTTATATAGTTATTTTGGTTATGGTGTTTATGAGATATACTCTGATATGAAGGTTATATGGTAGATATATGGGGTTATAGGTCTCTTAAGAAAAAGGGCTCCAATACCATTTTTGGAAAAATTTTAACAAAAAAAGGAGAAGAAGGATGGAAGAACACACTTGCTCTCTCACATATTTCATTAATTAATTAAGCACATATTTATACACAAGTGTAATAACTAGAAAACATAAAAATAGGAGCATTATGCCCACTAACACTACTATCTAGAAAACATGCTAAATTATCTTGTCACAATCTTGAGAAAATATGGTTCACTTTCTTCTTTGATAGAAGACCACATTTGCAACTAAATTTGACTTTGCAGTATTCAAGTCACATTTTCAATACTAACATCAATTTCCTCCTTCCACCATAGAGCCAGCTGAGGTGGTGGTGCTCTGCCTTGATCTTCCATCAAAGCCGTCTTTTAAAAAAATTTATCGTAAGAAATTATTGAATTTAATATTCTAATTACTTATAAAAAAAAATATCTTTAGGACAATGTTCATATGGGTGTAAGCCTGAGCACCCAACCCATAAAAGCCTTAGATGAGTTATACTAACACCTAGTATCATGTTTTAGATAAGACATGATCTAACATTCATGTTCTAGTTATTAGAAGCCGATACAATGCCTCAATTGCACTATTTTAGAAGTAGTATCAAATTGATGGTACTGAGGACGGTAGGTATTGAAAGAAAACCCCAAAACTCTCCTGAGGGCTCCGCAGTATTTGTTCTCTCTTGTAGGTTTAGTTCAAAGACTCACCATCTTTATACAAAAGCCTCTACTAGCCATATTTATCTAATAATCAATTATTTATGCCCATTGGTTAACTAAATTTGGCTTATCTCATTTTAATAAACATAAATTATATTTAGAGTAAACAAATTGTCCAATTATATTATTTTTATTATAAAAATGGGGTCTTCGAAATTGGTCCACTCTTGTCCTATAATTCATGGCATATAGTGTTAAATTGAAGTTTGCAAGCCAAAAATTTTTGAATTTGATTGCATTTTTGTTTATTTAAAAAAAGATAAATTTAAGCCAACAAAAAATATCCACAATGTAAAATAAGTTTGTTTTAATAAATAAGGTAAAGTATTCTTCAACTATAATTTAAAATTATGTCTAATTTATTAATATGATTAAATCTGTAACACCCATACCCATATACACTCACACTCATAAGATTTGAAGTATATATTTATATTTACATATATACTAACAAATTTACAGCAAATTGTTCATGTTTAAACTATCAAGATAGTTGCAACAAGACATTTACAAACAAAATTAACAAAACTTGTCAATATATAATATGTATCATTTAGAACAAGTCTAGTAGACTTTGTACAATACATGATGAGCCATTAAGATCTCATCCTCTAAGACCCTATATACATGTGGTGGAGAGAGAAAGTGATCGCGACATCCTGACCTCTGTGGCATTCGTGTAGTTATAACTCTTCGAACTAGCTCAAAAACTAATCACCGATACCTGAAAAAAAATATTGCGCTTTATATGACTTGTAACTCAATGAGGAACCCAACAAATATCAAATACAATATAATAAGGTACCATATATACAATCAACTTAATACATCACAAGTAAACCATATACGATAAGAGCACCAAATAGGAATGCAATGCTATTCCGTTTTATTCGGTAATGGCCCAATGTATCAAGTATAACCCTAGGTTTCTAAAATAGCAGATCAAAAGGATCTTTTCAATACCAATAGAATTGACCCAAAGGTCTTGACAATATCTGATAGAATTAACTCGTACGTCTAATTAAATAAATTGCTAGTCAACCCAATACAGCAGAATGAATTCTAGAGGTGACTCATACAAGTTTTAGTTGCATATAGTACTTAGTTACATATGTTTCCTCATATAACCAATGTTTCCAATAGAGTTGGATATACCTGAACACATTGGTCATGCCATTTCTTTTAATTCATATGCATTCAAATGCAATACTTGTAATCAATATAGTGCAACATGCTTTTTCGATAGCTCATATAAGTGTTCAACTCATAGAAATCAAGACTTCAGCATATCAGATAATATTTCATTAACATCACATATTCAGATCATATACAATAGCCAATACCAATAATACCATGTATTTCACATAAGCTTAGTAATAACGATATATAAGCCAATATACAAGTATAGCACGTAATGGGTTCACTCACAAAACAAAACAAGTTGGAGTCCCTTAGCTAGTCTCTAGAGCCTCTCCACAGACCTTCTCACCTAATACACATAATCACACCATTTCCTTATAATACAGAATGTGTATATGCCGATATATGGATGCAACACTCCAGTGATGCATGTTCTGATGTTGACACTTCTAATATTCACTTATATGATTCAATACATTATCATAAGTTTTAGTCCTCTCTTATAGGCATGCATCATCCAATAGCAACTGATGTTATGCAAGTCTAGCCTATTTACACATTCTAGCCAGTTTGCATTTTCCTCTCCTGTCGGTAACCAAATGAGCTCATTTTATTTTCAAATTTTATCCACATAGAAAACACATATAAGGGTTTACTTATACCAAAAATCAGACTCTATGTTATTCAAATGAGGTCTACGCACAATATCGAACTACAACTTCTGCCAGATTAGACTTGTTTATACTAATTTGTTGTTACTGTCCGTTATACACATACGTGTTAGATCATGGGTGATCAATATTAAATTCCTTTCATGTTTTGATGATGAACAAAAGATTATGATGAAGTGCAAAATGTTTGACTTTGGAAAGGTCGGAATTGCGAAACAAGCATCTACAAGTGCATAACGTACGTTATACTATGAATAACGTACGTTAGAAGCACACAACGTGCGTGAAGGAGTGTCAAAATGCAAGCATAAGCTACTGGAACATAGTCAATGTACATAATACATACTTAACGTACGTTAAGGAAACAATCAACGTACATAAACCTTTCACAACGTACGTAACTCATACATAAGCTTGATCAACGTACGTAATATGATGTACAACATATTTAGACTGGAAAAATACTCAGATAACGTACGTGAACATACGTTAGCAAGGTCATAGAAGCCTGCAGCAGCATTAAATGAGCTCCAACGGCTATATTCTCTTCACCAAAGGTCATTTTGGATGGAATAGCTATAAATACATCAAGAGAAGGCCAAAAACATGTTGAACAACGTTAGAAATCATTGTTCCAAAACTCTCATCAATTTCAACCAACATAAACACTAAATCAAGCTAGAGATCAAAGTTCAAGCATCAAAGTCATCCACTCAACTCTAGCATAGAGCTTATCTTTTGTAATCCTTTTGTATATACTTTGAGTGTGTGAGATAGGTTTGTTGTAAACCTGTAGAAAACAACATTGTAAAGGTTTGTTGTGAACCTAAGGAAAACAACATTATAAGGGCCTTAGAGGCGTTGAGCCGGGAATCAACCTTGTTGTATTGGCTTGGTGGGATTGAGTTGGAATTAATCACCATTATATTGGAAATTCTAAGTGGTAAGGCTTAGGTAGTGGACGTAGACATCTAGTTGGCTGAACCACTATAAATTCTTGGTGTTGATTTTTCACTTTCTTTCAAGTTGCTTCCGCTCTCCAAAATCAACTAAAGCATAGACCAAAAATTCTCCAATATACATAGCATCTAAAACTTTTCAAATATATACTATACACATAAACGAACAACTTTCATGTTTTACACTTTCACTATATCAGTCTCTAAATGCCTCAAAACAAGGTTATGATACAAATTGAAATCTAAACACAATCAGACTCATATTTCAGGTCATATGTGTTTATTCTCAATTCGTGTTCCAATTAGTATCAAACCTCTAAATACATGTTCTAATGCATATTAAACATGTATGAATGAAGAGAAACACTTACTTCACTCCTATGATGCAGAATGTGCAAGAACCCAAAAATCAAAATGCTTAACAAATGTGTTTTTCCTCACTTTCCTTTGTCTTTTCTCTCTTGTTTTCTCTCAATTTAGTGGTCTAAAAATGAAATAAATGAGACCTACTTGCTTAACAACAGCTTTTATATATGGCACCTCCTATATAACTTGTTTTTCTCTTGCACGAGGTAGCACCTGCTTAGGTGTCACAACCAAATTTCACCAGATTTCAATTCCAAACACATGTTCTTGACACCTAACACTGTTAAATCTCCAGGTTATGCATGTTTATCCACCTAAACTATTTAGTCAATAACTTCATTTCTGAACCCTTTATTACTCTCATAACCCCTTCTAAGATATTCTAATATCATATAGACCATGTGATTATAACATATGCAATGCCAGATAAATGTACGAACTATGTGTATTACATGTGATGCTTACTTGTATGTATGCAATGTTGGTCACAGTCGTGACAAAATCTTTAACTTTAGAAGAAATTTGTATGTGTTTCCTTTTTTTCAAGAATTAGGAGAACAACACTGTCCTTTGGTAAAAGTTAGTGATTTGCGAACGTGCCAAAGAATTAAGGTTTTCCTAAACCAAAAGAATAAATGATCTCCAAATGTCTAAACTCTAATCAAATGACGAAAACGTGCAAATGGACAAACTTGTTTTGCATTATTTGTTTCTTTGAGACAATTACAAAACACACAATGACTTGTATTGATTAACTGATTACGAAATTGGAAAATAATAGAGATTTAATCATTTTTTAAAGCTTGACTTGGATTCCTTTGTGCTAGTATATACTAACAAAATCAATCCACCAAACGCATGACATCTTATTTTCCACCTTACTGGCATTATAGTCATCACCAAATAATTTCTTTTATATGAGTTCATCACTATATAATTGAGAGTTGAATTTTCGATCGGATGTGCCAATAAATCACATTGTAAAAATGATTAGATACTTGATCTAAGCCCCAATATAAAGGGTGTTGTCCTAAATCAAAAATCGTCCCACACAAATTTTGGAAACAATCATAAAAAAAAGCTCAATTATAAAAAGTATAAGAATGTGGGGGCTAAAAATTGCAGAGTGTGGCAAGAAAACAAGTTAATTGCAACATTTAACCATTAAATAAATTTTTTATTATATGTAGTTAATTTATAAAAAATAAATATTAAGTATCCATTTAATGCTATGCATGCATCAATTTAAATATGAATGTAAATGCATTAATGATACATTGTAACGTCAACTATACTAAATAAATTTGTATTAATTTTTATGATCATTAAATATTTTTTAAAATTAGATTGAAGGGCATTTCAGGCATAAAAGTTCAAGATAATATCTTCTGGACAAATATATCTCCACTAATCCGGATATATTTGAGCCAAAAAAATTTATTGACAAACTTAATATTCACTAGTTAAGAATTAGCACATTTATAAATATTCATTACCAAATTTTCAGCTGATCGCAACTAATAAATGCACTTTTGAAAGGTTAGTCAGATAAAACATTCGGTCGAATCAGTTCATGGTATCAAATTATTCATTCAATTTAAACAAACAAGTTGTTTATGTCAACATATGCTCCATTGGTTTTTTCTCTTTGGTGATAAGTCATCTTCACCATTGTTTTTTTGAGAAATTAATTTCTCAGTCTTAGATTTATTCTAATTAGTTGATTAATTCTTTATTTCTTTTAAAAGTAAATTAGTTTTTTACGCGGATTTTAGAGTAATGGTGTCGACAGAAATTTGCATTTACTATCCTACCCTTGTTTATAGACTGCAACTTAACCGAGATTCCTTCATTTGTTCATTTATCTCTCTCTCTCTTTGAACCTCTCCCTTCTCTCCTCCCTTTCAACCTCTCTTCAACTTCAACCTCTCCCTTCTCTCCCTGATCGTGGCTCTCTCCTCCAAACGCCGATGTCGGTTTCGCATCCTCCCATCACCGTCTCTCTCTCCTCCAAACGCCGCCGTCGGTTTCGTATCCTCTCATCACCATCTTCTTCTCCAATCTAACAAGGCAGCGCCTTTTTCAGGGATCTGGTCAGAAGTAGATCCAGTTTCGGTGGTCATGTGGGAAGCTTGCAGTGGTGGTGGGTTTTTGATTTTCGATGGTGGTGGGTATGTTCACTCGTTGCCTGACTAAGGTTTCTTGAGAGTGATGATAATGGATGGAAAAAGGAGAAAGGAGTGGTGGTGGATGGCAGCTTCGGTGGATTCCAGTTGAGATTTTCGGTGGAGGTGAGTTTTTTTGTTTCCAGTTGAGTTTGATTCCAACTGACACAGACAAGTGGGAAGGTTGCAGTGGTGGTGGGTTTTTGATTTTTGGTGGTGGTGGCTTTGTTCACTCGTCTGACTAAGGTTTCTTGAGAGTGATGATGATGGATGAAAAAAGGAGAGAGGAGTGGTGGTGGATGGCAGCTTTGGTGGATTCCAGTTGAGGTGGTTCAATTTCTTGTTTGAAAATTGTGGCTAGGTTTCCATCAAATGGGTTCGAGATGAGAGACGATTCTGGGTTAATTTCAGGGTTTTGTTTGATTTGTTTTGTTTGATTGATTGCATCTGGGCATTAACTTGTAGTGTTGAATCAAGAAAAGCTTTGATTTTTCTTCATTTTTTGTCTTTATTTTTGCTTTGCTTCTAGGCATGAGTCTTTTCCCTTTATGGGTTAATAATGATTTGTAGCCTGAGAATTTTGAGTCTCGCTTTCTGGGTTAAATTCAAGAAAAGGTTGTGAATTTTATTATGACTGCAAAAATCATCGAAAAATTGATCCAAAATCCATCTGGAAATTTTGTGGGATTTATTCTTGCCAACTTAGCTATTTTACACAAAGAAAAGGAAAAAGCAGAGAGAAAATCCGGAACGATGCAAAACTCAATTCAGATAAGAACAGAGAAGCAAACTTGACCAAGTTAAGCCCAGAAGCTATCATTTCCAACCCACTACAACTATTTACGGAGAAGCTTCAAAGAATAAAGTGACTTGAATTTTGTGGAGTCAAAAAGAAAGTGTGTTTTGAATTTAAACAATCCTAGAGGAAGACTGCATTTTTTCTGGTTTTTTTTTTTGAATGAACACCAAGAACATAAAATAATATATTTAAAAATAATTTTATTTTTAAAATTTTATTTTAAATGAACCGTTCGATACATCAATAATTTTTTCATGATAATTATTAATAAAATATTTTAAATATAATTTAATTTTAAATCTTAAATATGTATATATAATATTTTAAAAATATAAGGATTAATTTAGTAATTAAAATAAACAAGGGTACTGAGAAATTAATTTCTCCTGTTTTTTTTGTGAGTTCGTTAGCTTCAACTCAAAAGAAACAAATAGACAGAGAAGTGGGTAAGTTTGCAAAGCACGACTTGGTCATACGCATTGTTAATTTGAAGTGATACTGTCATTGACTCGGTCATGTTCCTTTTTTATATCAACTTGCTTTTGTAGGGAAATGGCCTTACAAATTCCATTCGAGGAAGCTACTATCACTAACAATACTAAGTCAAATCAACTATATTAACATTATCTTTCTTTAGAAATTAGAATATTTTTATGTAAATTAATTTTAATTTTTAAAGAATAATATTTAAATTATAGATAATAATTTAAATTAAATAATGACCTTTTAAATGTGACTTGAGTCATAGGCCTGTTGATCTCACTAAATATATTAAGTCCAACAAAGCAACAAAGACAAAATCTCACTCAGTCTTAGACCCAATACAGAAATGTTAAATCTTACTTACAAGGCAAGACCTACTTGGATGGATTTTTTTTTTTTTGCCAAAGATATTTGGATGAAGTTTTTATACTAAAAACTCTCCATAGTTTTTTTTTTCCTCCAGAGTCATATTTAACGTATGCACGGATGAAGAGAAAGATAAAGCAAGTAGACAAAAAAGAGATGGATATCTGATCATACCTTCAAATTTCAAATAAATGTTCATTTCATTCCTCTTTTCTCTATAAATATAATTATAAAACTTCTTTTAAGGTTCACTTGACTAACTCATAAAAAGTACTAATACGTGCTAGATAATTAATTTGAGTGCAACATGATTCAAAGGGCAAAGTTTTCAATATTCGCCTTGAATCAGAGACAACAATAATTGGCAATCTATGGGAAACGATCAAGAAGTCATCTCTTTTGCAAAATCAAACACTTTCATTTTGTTCCATCTCTTCATCAGTCAACATTCAGACCTCCTCTTACTTCAAAGTTTCTTATCCACTACTCATCCATCCACCAAAACTTTTCCTTCCACCCATTTATCTATATCTCTCAGATTATTTAGAATGGTGACAACCTGATATTAGATGGTCGACAACTAGCAAGGAAGATGCTCAGGATGTGAACCTTCAGAGGCAAAGGCACCTCAAAAAGCAAAAGCAACAGGAATTATTGCGCTCGCTATTCCTTTCAATGATTTTGAAGTATTTGCAAAGGCAAAATGACAACTTGATAGAAGATTTTTAAAATTGAAGCTGTAATGAAAGATTTCATAAAATTATAGGGCAGTAAAGGAATTGTCCTTAAAAGAATGAGACTCCATAGCAAAACCACTATTACATAAGTATACTGTTAAATGTAAGTATGTTTTACAATTAGACACTACTAAAATCAGTGCAAATATACCCATTAAAACATGAAACTATTTCTCACACTAGCCACCCGCACATATCACAAATGAAATTGAAGAAACGACACACATGCATGTTACGAAACCTCCTACAAATTAGAAAATAAAATCAACCATTAAATAGAATTTCAATTAGATTTTGAAGAAGCAAAATCTATCTACATCGACCATTGTTCGCATTTCCTGGAACCATCGTCATGAACGCAACTCAATTTCCATCAGCAGCATCGAATCAAATGCAAGAGTTCTTTGAATCACCATCGACCACTCCTACAACTTATCATTGTGAACACTTTTTCAATCTTCGTTCACGCCGGCAAATAAAAGAGAAGATCTCCCAATTCCGTCAGTCGAGTTCTAATCAAATCAATTCTTTTGACGATCTTTACATGCCAATTTTAATTATTTTTAGACGTGCACTAGTGGCATTTCAATTAGCTTTTCACACCCTAATTTCATACTTTTTTATTTTGAAACTTAATAATTTTATTTCAAACATTTGATCACATCTGTTCTAAAAAAAATTCTTCAAATATTTGAATAAATATAAAAAATAATTATTTACATTTTTTCAATAATAATTTGATATTTAGTTGTTTTTTACTTTTTGTATAATATAATAATTTGATGTTTTACATGTTTTTTCTTTTTTTACAACAAGATATTTTACATGGTTGATTATTATAAGGAAAAAATATTTTAAGGATTTCATATAAGTTTTATTTGGGTTTCGTTTTCATTACTTTAGATAGGATACATGTTTGATTATTTTAATGTAGAAAATAATTTATGGTTTTATGTATGTTTCATTCTGGTTTTGATTTTTCACTATCTATATTACTATATTAGTTTTGATATTGTAGTGCATTTTTTTAATTGAAACATTATTGAAACTTGATTGAAACTATGTGTACTAAAACAAAAATTGAAATCCAAAATTATAAGAATATTCACCACACTTTTTTTTATCAAAATATGCGTGACACTTAACTGAAACTTAATTGAAATGGAAACTAAAATTAGTATAGGAGTATTAAAAAAATTGTAATATGTAATATGGAACTTTTTTTCATATAGATACAATATATGGAAGTTGAAGGCATCTAATATCGAAAAAAATAATTAATGAATAATTAAACTAGAGATCGAGCCTACCTTAAAATATACAGTAAAACAAAATCGGATGAATGCTCTAAAAAATGAGTTGTTGTTAATCACCATGAACCACAATCACAGACGTGAGGGGAATGTGGAATATACCCGCAACCTAAGAACCACCAAAAAGATCTTTAGCCAGATAATCTACTGTGTACAAGGAAAGAAGAACTTTTCTTTTTTCCACTCTAAGGCTGGCAACAATATTAAAAAGGGAGAGGAAGAGGGTTTTCTGAAAACACATTGTCATCTCTTTTCTTCTAGGGTTTTCTATCAGGTTTTTATATTAATAGGATTTGAGTTTCTTAAACTAATTAGGAGTTGATCTCCAAATCCAACCAGAAATGGGTTAGACAAAACCATTTGTTGATCAACCCAGTTGGATACCCAAATCAATTTGGGTTATGACTCGACATGCTTTATTAAACTAACTGGGAATACATCTCTAAACTTAACTACAAATGGGTTAGTCAAAGCCCATTTGTTGATCAACTTAATTGGATACCCAAATCAATTTGGATTATGACCCGGTATTGGCACACACATTTTCTAACAAAAGTAGATAATTTGAAGACACCAAATTTCTATGTTATACACTAATTTGCCAAAAATGTACTAGAAATTCTGAAATTTTAGTGGCACAATAAAGTAAGATAATTTATGACTAAATAACAGGAATAATAATAGGGAGTGTAACCAAAATTTACTACCTATATTGTATATTGATATGGAATTTACTTATTTTAAGGGACATAATTAGAATATTAAAACCTATAATTAGATTATCAATACTTTTAGTACATACTCTTAGATTAAATTTTGGAGGGGTGAATTCGGTGCAATTTCCTCAAACCACAATGTTTTTAAGTCCATGGGAAGGCATGGGTCCCCACGGGGTAGGGTATGATTCTTCTGTGACATTGAACTAGAGTTGTTGTCGGTTCCGGTTTGTGAAATGTAAGAACCAAAATCAAACCGTGGTTTCTATAGTTTGATTCTGTTTCGGTTCGGTTCAGTTTCGGTTTCAGTTTTGATCGGTTTTAACCGGTTCAACCGCCGGTTATGTTTCGATTCGGTTCTTTTTTTTTTTGAAATTTTATTTTTAATCCATTATTTTATCCCGTCAATTTTTTTCTGATTTTTAAATTTTGTTATATTTAATAATTAACTATATTATCAATAATACATTATATTCTAAAGATTTTTGTTAATAATTTTTAAACAAATTAACTATTATACTAGTAATTACATCACATAATTTTAAACAAAATTAGAAAAAAAAAACTCATTAAATTTTATTAGATGCCATCACTTGTGACGGAGGAATATCATGGTTACAATACCGAATTTCATTATATAATATAATTGTCCAACAATTAATAATACATGATAAATTAAAATACAAGTAAAAAAGAAAAAAAACTAGAAACTTAAAACGATAAATTAAATTAAAAAATTTCTTAAAATGAATTTTAAAAATATCGAAACTAGAAACTTTTTCTCTCGCTCCCCCTTATCTCATTGGGTGGGAATTGGTTGAGTTTGACTCTTTTGAGTTACAATATTTTCAACTTCAACACTTTCAAAATTTCTATTTCCACCAAAATTTTTTATTATTCCAAAATAAATATGTAAATATTAATTAAATATAATAAAATAATAAAATAACTAAATTAAACTATAGTAAAAAAGTAGAAGGAATTTGAAAAATATAATTGCAAAAAATAACTTTAAGAAATATAGAAAATGTAATTGTAATAATAAAATGTATAAATAATTAATAAGAACAATTTATAGCAAAATAAATTTTTGAGAGAGTAAGAGTGTAGAAGAGATTGAGAGAGAAGAAATTGTGTAAAATTGGTAAAAATAGTGTGAGAGTATTTATAGAGTTGAAAAAATAAAAAAGAAAGAAAATAAAAGAAAATAATTGTTGGAACTGCCGGTTGAACCGGCGGTTCAAATCTCTGGTTCAAACTTCAGGTTGAACCGACGGTTCGACGGTTTCTAAAATGGTAGAACCAGAATCTAAACCGTAACCCTCTAGTTTTAGTCGGTTGATTTCGATTCCGATTCGATTACAATTTTAACTAATTTTGACCGATCCAATTCTGATTCGATTTTATAATTTGGGTTCCAAATTTACAACTCTACGTTGAACTTTGATTCTACAAAGCCACCTCATACTCTCCCATAGTTCCATTGGCCCAGATTTAGATAGGGTGGGCCCTTCTTCATGATATCTACCAATCCCATAAATAATTAGAATAAATAGATGGATATATAGGCCCTTTACATTCCTCCCATCTCCCACTCCCACCTCCAAATTAATTTGTTCTTTTCAAAATTTTATAGTTTCAAAATTTTATAGAACAAAATTATTTTGATAAAATTGTACCACGGTTAACTATCTATTTTAATAGGTTCAAAAATAGAATTTTAGTATATTCAAATAAAACAATTTTAATTTTTCAAATTGATTAGTTTGTTTGTTGACAATAATATGTAACAACTTTTCAAAAATTTACTGTTGGCTAAATCCTATTTGGTATTTATTGAAATCTACACCTTCTTAGTATTTAACAATTCTCTATCATTTTTTTAATAATAAAAAACCTCAATATCATATTCAAAGACGCTGATTATGAGCAGGCTAGGCTTTTCTTAGTATAAAATTTCATTAAAGACAGTAGTTTTTTATGATTTTTTTTCCAACAAATAATAAAAGTAAATTAAAGATTGTATATAGATAAATTCAATAGTGTGTTTGTTTTGGATCATGCATATCATAATTTAAAAAAATGTGTTAATATTTCTACGTTTTTTTTTAAAAAAGGCGTTATTTATCAATTTACTATTTATACCTTTTATTTACTATTCAATTTATCTAAACTAAACACCACTTACATAATATCAAGAAAAGATTATAAGAGGAGAAAAACGTTCAAGTTAATTAGAGGATACAAAAATGTCAACATCGATTAGAGGGAGGTAATGCCCACAAATCTTATCCAAAATAGAATCGTCACATCATGGCATTGAATGGAACCCGACAATCAGAATTAAATAACACACATAAGAATTGAGTAAAGCCAAAGAAGAAAGGAATTGTTAGAAATTTTGATAGCACATGAGGATTGAGTGGAGCCAAAGTTTGGTACAATTAACAAGCACTCGATAACGACTACTTTCTTGATCCATTTAGACTTTTAGTAACAAATCTCTCTCATTCCTTGTTGATCATCTCTTTGTTTTCTTGTTTTCAAGTCAAAGCAGCTTCGATCTTTTCACCTTTATTGTCCATTTTTTCTGTAGTTTCAAGAATTAGGTTAAATCAAACCAAGTTGAACTTGATTTTATCAGGTCTTGATTTGGTATATGAATTCTTACTTTTAGGGAGATATTCCTAGATGAAGTTGGAAAAATATGTTCTTAAAATGGTTTAAAGAAATTTAGTTCGTTTTACTTATTGCATAAACAAATTAAAAATTCATAGGTTAAATAGTTATAATAGTAAAGGTAAATGTTTAACTTTGCTGACATGTAAAATAGACTTTACATGTAACTGGTAAGCTTCTTTAAGTATTGATAAAATAGATAATTTATTAAATTTGAAAGTGATATGGGCCACTCAAGTATGACTGTTCAAATAGATTGTTTATTAAATATAATAGTGATATGGGGTCGATCTAATGGTAATGCGCACTTCCAATTAGTTTCACAATATAATTAATTATGTCGCATCAAATAAAATTTAAATTTTTATAAAAAAATTTAAAATTTTATAATTAATTAAATAATATATTTTTAATTTTAAATCTCTCATATATCATTTTTTAAAATCAAAGTCTCAAAAATACCAATTAAAATAAAATAAATGTCAATTTTTTACATCATTTTCTGTCTTTTTCTCTCTCTTTATTTTCTCTCTCTATAGCTACTCTCTCCTCCTCTCCTCCTCTTTCCTCACCCCTAGCCACCCCTTTTCTTCTCTCCTCCTCCGCCGCTCTTCGTCGCTCTCATCGCTCTTTGTCCTTGTCGCTTAAGAGAGGGCAACAAACTTCGACGACGAACGTGGTGGAGAGGGGGCGTCGCTTTCTTTGACATGAACAGAAGCTGATGAGGGGTGGTGGTGGCTAGGGTTTTCAAAACCCTAGCTGCAGGAGCAAGAAGAAGCATATCTATTTTAAATAAAATTGTATTTTAGTCCCTACGTTTGTTAAATTAGCAGATTTGTCTCTAAAATTTTCCAAACCTAGCTTCTTTTTGTTTTATGTAAAATAGTACTTAAAGTCCTTAGTCATGATACATTGTTTATTATTAAAGTATATTTTATTTTATTATTTAGGTTTCTATTTGTTTATTTGTTCATGTGTGCTTTTGTGAGATTAAATGGTTTAATGTAGAAAAACACTTCCAAACATAATTTGTGCAAGTTGATTTTATTGATTTTATACAGAGGCAGAGACATTTAGAGACTTGTAGATTTGTAAATTTGTCAAAAATAAATAAATGAGCTTAATTTGGTTTTATAACTCTTGAAAACTTGTGGAAATATTTGGATACATTTGAAGACATTTGGAAACCATTAAAATTTGTAAAAATTATATTAAAAATTATAATTTAAAGACATTTAATCTAAAAAATATTATATAAAAATTTTAATAAATAAAAATTTATATAAAAAGTTGACATTTGGAACATTCAGCGATATTTAAATACCTTCTGAAAAATTAAATTTTTTTCTCCCTTGAAATTTATTATTTTTGCAAAAAAAAATAATTTCTCGAAAAAATATCTTTAATTTTTATAACATTTTTTAAATTTAAAAATTTGAATAGTATTTATTAAAATCTAAATTTTAATTTAGTATAACTCATTACAATAAGGAATGAGTTAGAGAAGGTCTGATGTTTTGCAGAGGGATCGCCTCCTATGCTTGAGTTAGTTTAAATTGTTTAAGTTTGTACTAATGGTATGCAATGCATTAAGGTTAATTGAAGTTATAGGGTTTGGAGGGAGAAAGACACGTATATGTTACTTTAACTAAAACATCCTGTCACGTGGTGTGACAGGAATGGGCGATACAATGGTACGCTGAGTTGTCCTTTTTAGCTACTGTCTACTAATTTTTTAGGTGTGTATTACTCTTCAAAAGTTTAAGGTCATTTTCAATCATAAATATTAAAATATAATAAATTTATATTAAAATATAATAATTATAATAAAATTATTTTATTTTTAATATTAAATATTTTTTTTTAATTTTTTATTATTATTTAACAACGTATATTTATATTTATTTATTTTATTTATTTTTTTACCAAAAATATATTGTTATAATTTAATAACATATAAATCTACAACATAAATATTTTTATAATATAAAATTAAAATAAAATAAATTTAGATAAAAATATATTTTTAATTTAATAAAAATTTAAACTACATACACACATTAAAAGTTGTAACTATATATTAAAACTACATAATTTTATTATGAAAGAATATTTTCAATGATGTTAAATTAAATTGTTAGGAATGTATTTATGAGCTTTGTTCAATTTTTTTTAAAAAAATTCATATTTAGTTTTATTTTAGTTATAATTTTTAAACAAATTAAATTATTAATTGAATTTAATTTTCATTTCGTGAATACATTGATTGACAAAAATACAAATATACCATAAACTAAAGCTATCAAAACATAAATTAAAGTTCTAATTAATACAATCAAAAAGAACAAAAAAAAAAGAGAAGCAAAAATATAACAAAAAATAAATGGTGTAAACATTGTAGCGATCCAAATTTGGGTCGCTATAGTGTTTTGAGCAATTTGGTGCTAGATTGGAGAGAAGAACCGACTTCATTTTGCAGTTTTTACTGCAAATAGTCGATTGGAGAAGCTATAATTAGGAGACCTCAAGTTGCTCTCGCTCAGCCGAGATATACTCTATCACCTTATGATAGAGTGAAAATTTAACATTTATACTAAATTAAAGTTTAGAATTTGACTTTTATCATACACCAAATACATTTTGACAAATAGAATTACGCTTGAAACATCTTGCAAAAATATTATATTTTTAATTGACTGAGAAATTAACCGAAAATTTCTCGATATTTTCGCAAGAAATTGATTTTTTCATGAAAAAGATAAATTACAAAGAAGAATAAAATCTGATATTTCAAAATGTATCCAATGGTATTCAAATGTCTCCAAACCATAATTTTTTTATATAAAATTTGATTAAATAAATTTTTTATTTAATATTTTTTTAAATTAAATGCATCTAAATTAAAATTTTTAATATAATTTTTACAATTTGTTTGACAATCTCCAAAATGTATTCAAATCTCAATTTTTTATAGTATTCAAATGTATCCAAATTTTAATTTTTATATAATTTTTTAGTCTCTAAACATATCCAAATGTCTGACAATGTCTCCGAATGTATCCATATGTCTCCAACAGTATACAAAATATGAAAATTTGAATGTATAAAATCAAATTAAGCTCACTTATTTATTTTTTTACAAATTTATGAATGTATCCAAATGTTTCCATACCTAATGACATTTGCACAAAATAAAGTAAGTTTAAACAACATCAACCTACAACTTGAATAAACAAAAAAAGACGTCTAAAGAAAATTTAATATATGGGAGCGTTTTTTAAATTATAAAAATTGCACCATGGGCAACCCTAGCAGAATCACACAGTCATCACCCCAATCTGTAATATCCCAGATTTTTTGTAATTATTATTTTATTTTAATAATTAAATTTGCGATAAATTAAAATTTTATTTTTGGTGATTGAAGGGTAAATTTTGTGTTTAAGATGTTAATTGGGTGATTAATGAAGATTAGGAATAATTTAGAAATAAATTATTAAGTGAAAATTGGTGAAAAATTGAAAGAAAAATCAGAACAAAAGAAGGATGGACGACCGATTGTCTGTCATTGGCAGCCAAGCTACATGTCGTTTGTCGCTGGAAGTGTTTTCGTTCAAGGATTGCTGTGGGAAACGACGCGTCGTTCGATCGACTTGCTTTTGTCGTCCGCGCCACGCTTGTGTCGTCCAGTGGCGTGCTGCGTTTCGCAATGCACTGTCGCCCGTGCCTTCCACTATCGTTTGCGTGTGTGTGTATGCAGTTGCGTGACAAGACGATCTGTCGTTCGCGTTTTCTTTTGCCATCTCTGCAGCTTTTTCTTTAAAACCCAGTCGACCCCCTTTCTTCTTTCACTTCGTTTCTCTTCATTTATTCACTCAAATCTGACCTATACCACTCCCTCTTGTCCTCAGATCATTGTTCCATCAAACTTGAGGTAATTTCATCAATTATTTTTAGTTTTTAGCTTCATTTTACGCATTTAATTGCTTGAATAAAGGTTTGAACGAAAATGGGTTTGAATGGAGCTAGGGTTCGGTTTTGGGAGGATTTATGGCTTGATTTGGAGTTGTTTATGTTAGATACTAGTATGAGGGACATGGGAGAACATGGATTTTGCTTGATTGATGAGAAATTGATGATTTGTATTTATGGGTTTATTTAGTCCGAAAATTCAATTAAAGAAATTAATGGTTTTAGGATGAATTGATTGGATCCAAGGTTAGATTTGTGTTCTAGAGGATGATTTGAGGTAATGTGGATGGTTTAGAACATCGGGTTTTGAGTGTTGAATTCGTTTTTGATTAACATGAAAACTCTTAAATTTTGATAATTTAACAAAACAATTGAAATAGTTAAGCTATGCACATTCTTCAACTCTCTAAGTACGTTAAAGAATTATCCATGTACTTTGAACCAAGACTTATGCACTTGATC
>CAODLS010181735.1:0-11169 GCA_948243855.1 Flueggea neowawraea | reverse complement strand
ATGTATATGACATCCAAATAAACAACTTTTGTTCTTTAGTCATGCCACAATTCTGTCTCTAAGATGATCAAATTAATTCAACAACAAGCTGGTCGGAATAACTGTTTTAACAGAACAGTCTTCAGTATATTCACAATAACTTGAGATTCACAGAATAATTAATGACCACTTTTTACAAGAAGTTAAAAGACATATATACCTACAATTTTTATGTTTTCCATATTAACAAAATGTCTCTGTAAACTGGTCAAAATAAAGCTACAATCACAACATTCACAACTATTCTAGAACAGAGTTAATTCTAAACTAGGTTCGGTAATATCAACATATCTCGACGAATACGCAACAACATTGATCACGGTTTGCTTATAAATTTAGAAAATACATAGGGCTATAACTTTTAATGTTTTAAGTTTCTTACAATTATCACTCTAGCATATCCAAAAATGCAAAACAATCAAAAACTACTGTAGAGACTTACCCAGTTTTCTTCTTAATCTCTTCTCTTCTCTTCGAATTTTTTGTTGGTAAGTGTGAAGGTTCTGAACAGAATGGGATTTTTTACAGGTATTTATTTGATCCAAGCAGAGTTAGGTCGGTTTGGATGGTTTTTATTGGTTCAATTTCTTTACTTTTCAATTTAGTCCTTAAACTTATATTCTATCCAATTTCAACCTTATGTCCACTCCTTCATATAACATCTTCTATCATTTAAATCCTTAAACCTTTGCTTTTAATATATTTAATAAAATTTTACAAAAATTATATTATGATCCCATTATAATTGTAATAACACTTATCGTATTTATATGCATTATCGACTTACCGTTTAATACTCGAATTGTACTATTTCTATTAGCATCCTTTTTATTTCATTCTCTTTTTTTTTTTTTTCAATGTAATATTTGCAAATAATGCCAATATATGTAAATGCATATAATGAGCTATCATGAATATGAACAATGATATATGCAATGAGGTTGAGGATGTGACACGTATTAGGTGATCTGGAGTGTTATCCCTTACTGAGTTTGACCTCCTTTCTTTGTTTTGTCCTTGTTTATTATCATCTTGCAGGTGATTCTTGTGGACTGTGATATTTGGCATTTGATGTTCAGTAAGGTATTCTGACGTTGCGGTCAGTGCCCTTTCGATCGGGTCCCGTTGTATGATTTGTTAGAGGCTCTACACTGAGTTCCTGTTGGATGGGTTATTGTGTTTGTTATTGTCTCTGTTATTTCAAATGCTTCTAATTTGAAATTATTTCCACAATTGATATTATGTATGTTTTGTTATATCAAATGATGTTCAAACCTTTATTTTATTTTATTATTAATTCGAATATGATTTTGGGTAGAAGTTCTATACTTTGAGGCTTGTACGAGATGGACCGGCTCCCATAGACGATTCGCCTCGTACGCCGATCATGGACTCGAGCATGGGTCGTGGCATGTTCTAAGAATAAACCATATATAATTGGCAGTGGAAGATTCATTTTTGTAAGTATAATTTATCGAATTTAATTGACAAAATTTGAACAATCTTTTTTTTAATAGTGAAATATTCATTTTCTTTTGTATCTTTTTCCACAAAGATTTCGGTCCTTCTTGCTTACTCATCCTCTAAAGTTTATATATATATATATATATATATTGGTGGTTAGATATACATATGTGAATGATAATTATTCCACGTCAAAAAGTTGTAATCTGTATTAAATACTTATAAGTAGTATAAATTTATAACTCATTATTTTAAATAAAGATGTATTGTCAGACCCACACATTAATTTCTATTGAAAAATTAATCTTCAATACCTTATCATTGAAGACGACTCACTACAATTTTATTGCTTTTTTTAACTTAAAACTAGCATTAGACTTGCACGATGCGCATATTAATTTAATAAAATAATTATTTTTTCCGTATTGAATTATATTCAAGAAAACTAATTTTAATTAATTGTTTAAAAGTATTTTTGACAAAAGTATGATGAATGAAAATTATAGATTGAAAAATCAATATCAATATTTAAAGTTAGTGAGTTTTTCCAAACTTTTCGACAAGTATTTTGATAGTTGATTGACACAGAGCCTTTTACCTATATTATTACTTTTTGAAAAAGAGTTAAATACAACAAATATGTAGTTAATTGATAGATAAATTTTTATTTCTCTTATTATTATTTATTTAAAAATAGTTGAATACACTAACTTAAAATATATTGACATATTTTACACTATATAAAAAATATCATTTTTTTGCTATACAATATAAATGATTGAATAATTTATTATAAATAAATACGTTCATTATTAAGGCTAATTTTGATAATTAATCTAAAACACTAATTGTTTGCTAGATTATATATGTAATTGTTTAATTTATTATAAATAAACATGCTAATTATTATGCCTAATTCTAATTACTATTTTTTAAAATTCTTTAAGAGTTTAATTATTTTTAATAAGAAATTGTGAAAATATAACTAGATATTAGATCTTTTTCTTTGATAAATAATATTCTCCAATGAATTTTTTTTTCAAGAATTTGTGTTGCCACTCTTATATGTTTATTATATAATCTTTCAATTGTATTGTTCTAATTAAATGATTTTCTTTTTAGATTTATTAAGTTTTATTTTCTCATACATTTTTTATTTTAAAAGTTTTTCATATTCCGAGCTTATTTGACTTGACATCATCTTTGTTGCTAAATTTTTAACTCTCATTTTACACACATCAATAATTTACTTAAAGAACATTTAAACAAAAACTCTCCTTTTATTATTAAAAAAATATCTTTTTATATAAATGTCAAGTAATACCTTTGCATTGCACTGTAAATTGTAATCATCTAATTTTAATTAAAAATAAACTTTTAAATAAACTATATAATAATAATAATAATAATAATATATAGTTATTTAACTTGAAAAAAATTTAAGTTAAAGGTTGAATTAAGTGGATAGTTAAATGTTAATTGGTGCAGTTGAAAAAATATATATTCATTGAAAAATATTTTCCAACTTAGAAAAAATGTAGTATTTAGTTATATCTCATAATTTCTTCTAAGAAATAATTAAACTCTTAAAAAATTTAGAGAATAGTAATCAGAAGTAAACATAGCAATCAACATGTTATTTATAATAAATTAAACAATCAAATATATAATATTGTAAAAAAATATTAATTTAGAATAATTATCAAAATTAGCCTTAACAATGAATATGTTTATTTATAATAAATTAAAAAATCGCTTATATAATATAACAAAAAGATATTTTTTGTATATAGTACAAAATATATTAATATATTTTAATTTAATAAATTCAACTCTTTTTAAATGAATAATAATAAAAAAAATAAAAAATTATTTCTCAATTAATCACATAATTAGTGTGTTAAAGAATAATAATATAAATAAAAAAGTTATATATCAATCAATTATGAAGTCGATTGTCAATATATATATATATATATATTGATTTCTCTTAACAAAACTTTTCATATAATAAGTAATGTAAAAAGGAAAAGTCCAATCAATCCAAATTCGAACAATTTAATGCAACTTTTATCTTTTGAACGGTAGAGCTTATGAGGGTGTTAACAGCTGCTACAGATTCCATATTTAGCTCCTTTGAAGAAGTTGAATGACTAGAAACCAGTACTTGAAAAGCTACTGTAAGGAGTGAGCCAATAGTCGATCTTTCAACATGATAATTGGTTTCTGTGCTTGGACGACCATCTCCAGACATTATGAATCCTGATGGAAGTAAGGGAATGTTTGATGAATCTTCACCACTTATTACTATATTCATTGCTGGAATATCAATTGGAGCATAAACAAACATAGATCCCAATGAATCTGTCGAGAACTCTTGAATTATGGCCATATTATTCTCGGTAGAGATAGAAGGCTGCCAAAGAGAAAGCACCAAGTAGCCAAATAGGATGAGATTCGCAAAGAAGAGATAAAATATAAGTTATTCCAATTTATTAGATGTCTTGAAGCAATCCGATATAAGAAAGTGAATAATAAAAAATAGAGATAATTAATATGAAATTTTATGAAAAAAGAAAATGATGTCGTTATACTCTATATCACCCAAAATAGCCTTTATTACATCTATACGTAAGGTGAAAAACTATAAAAATACAGTAGAAGAGATCCAATTTATTAATTCCTTTCACCATATTACTTTTGTCAATTTTACATATTTGAAATAATTTAATGTGGTAAGATGTTTCACCTATAGTTCGTTGGGTCATGGGTTTAAACCATCCGAAAAAAGTGGAGAACCACTGATGATCATCTCTAAAAGTGAAGGAAAAAAAAGGTAGAAATAAATATAACGTGCAAGTTTGACAAATTATGACAATAAATAGGATATTTATGATCTCCAAATTCCATTGTTACACCATAACCTGGTGGCTTTCGCGGGGTTGTTGGAAGAAGATGTCAGGGGTGTATCGTTTTCTCGTTTTTGTTATGTGCATTAGGCTTTGACGCCGCTTTTTTTAAAAAAAAAACTATTATTATCAGCAGCTCCATTCTTTAGTATTGTTGGCAACTCTAATAATAGCAGGCTACAAGCCTATGGGTATTAGTATCGATAACTTCAATACATATAACCAATTCCATTAAATGTACACTTTTTTTTCTTGGAAATACTTAAATGTACAATCTTTGCTAAATTCCTTATAAACGTTGAAGGATAAACAAATATCTCTATACTTTTTTAATCTTCAAAAAATAAGAATTTATTTCTAGTTTAATTTCCATATATGTACTCAACAAATCAAGACTAAAATCAGAATAGAAGTTACCTCAATAATCGATAAGAAATTTCCTGATTGAGCTCCAGTGGAGATACGTGCAATCTCATGTACCAGATTTCCACTAAAGAGTATATCCCACTGTTATAACAACGATTAACAGACAAAATTAACACAATCACATCTCTAAAAATTAGGCTTAGTTCACAATTTATAATTGAAGATTAACCTCTGCTCGTGTTTTCTCATTTTTTAAGAAAGCAAAGATATGTTGTTGTGGCAAGGGAAGCCAAAGAGAAGTAGCGACACTAACAATCAAGCCACTCGGTTGATTCAATTCTCCACTTTCACGGATGGAGACACGAACTCCGCTGTTGTTCACTTCAGATAATTGAGGGAAATCTAATTTTCCCGACATACACAAAGTTGCACAAAAATTCTTTACCATTCGATGACCAAGTTTCATTATGCTCCTTTTCCCCCCTGATAAAGTAACCATTATGAATCGAGCCAAGTCAAATAAATTGGTAACAAAAAAGAATTTTGTTGAATATAATAAATTTTAATCAAAAATTTAGTTTGTTTATTATTGTTAGAAAATAGGTTGGATCAGGTTGTCCAGGACGGGTCGACCTGGATCCAAAACCCATCTGCACCGCCATTGCAACTGTTGTGCAGTTACATGGCACGGAAGTGCCTTAAACTTTGGAGATGTTTTGTCCAATCATCATGTCTAATGACTTGATATAAAAAGCAACATATAACTGATATAAAATAAGTTTTTACATCTCAAAAACAGCAAGAAACACAGAAAAAAACTAAGAACGAATATAACAAAAAGGGACCAAAATTGGAGCACTATTGTGAAAATTGGGTTGCAATTTCACATTTTAAGATCTAGTGAGGTTACTTAAGGTTAGTCTATTTACATATTTTGTGTTATTCTACAATTATCATTTTATATTTTTTAAATAAATTTTTGAATTATAAACTTTGACTTTTGTACTGCATCGAGTATATTGTCATTAACGATTCATTTGGTAATGACATTATTATCACGTTATCATTCAAACTAGCACTTTATAAATTGAAAAAAATAAACGGATAAATTGAAATTTTATAATTTTAAAAAAATTAAGTCATAAAATATTTACATTTTTTTGAACTTTTTGCTTAATAAGCCCATAGATGATGAAGATTACCTTCTTCAAGCTCCCCAACAAATGGACTTTGCTTAACTGAGAAAGCTAATCTCTCACACATTCTTTGGAGTGTAACGACCCAACGTTTTGCTCCATATGCTAAATTACCACCCATCAGATCTCTATAGAGGCGGTGTGTTTGAGTTTTATCATCCACTTTTACATGTTCAACCCATGTAACCTATCATTTGAGTTCAAAATATATAAAATGTTTGTTAACTCTTCATAGATGGTTTAAAAGGGAAGTGATTGTGATTGAAATATACCTTTTAAATATCATTGATTATAATAATTTTATCTTATATTATAATCGCAGATTTAGTGTCATTTGTACTTAAAATCAATATAAAATCATGTTTATAAAACATGAAATGAAAATATAATTATAATTAAAAAATATAAAATATAATTTGAATTAAAAAGCTAACTAAAAAACGGAAGGGGCTATGGCAATTTTAACATCATATACTTTATGTATTTTTAATTTTTGATATTTAACAATAAAATCTTAATTAAATCCAATAGTATAAATGCAGTTAACACATCAAAATAATATATTTCTAATAAACACTGGACCTACATACAGGATCCACATCTTTGGATGTGTTTATTTGGCTATATTTATACCGTTAGATTTAATTAAAATTTTATTGTTAAATCTTAATCATGAAAAGTACATAAAATATACAATTTTAAAAGCACCGCAACCCTTCCACGCAAAACCAATAAAACTTTATAAGTGCATCCCAACAAAACCCATAAACTAAAAAAAAAAATTTGTCATTGAGATGAATCATCACCTTAGAACATCCATCGGGCATTTCTTCAATCATACATCCCGAAGGAAACTTCCAAGAGCGAGAAGGAGAAGTACTTTCTTTTAGACAATCATAGGAAACATCTGCAATCACCCATACACCAGCCTCCATTTGCTGACAGAGCCGAAGAAAATAGAACTCCCGAGGTGGAACCAATGGTGAAAGTATATGCATTTGTTCTAAATTCAACTCTTAATCAGTTCAACATGCGGTTTTATGCATCAAATTTATATGAATTAAAAACAAAAGCTACGCAAATTAATTCTACTAATAAATACCAATTTTAAGCAACCATTCCGACTTTCTGATGTTCCCTTTTCAAGTTCTTGAAGAGTCCTTGCTTTGGCAACAATTGTTGAGAAAATATTCATCCATTTATCCTAATTTTTTTTATCAAGATAAGATATTGATTGAATTATTCCTTGTTTTTAATAAAATATATAATGGTAATTAAAATAATATATTACCAGTACTCACCGTATCTAAAAAAATTTCTACTAAGTTCATTGCATTCATGGTCAATATGTCCGAATCCTTTGAAGACTCAACACGTGCATTAGGACTTTTGAAATAGCTTGTAATTGGCAGTATTTTCTCATAATTCTCACGGTTAATAATATATCTTCCTTCAGGTGGAGTTTGGATCCATAAAGGTTCATTGACTCGAAGCAGCCTAATCAACTCGTTCATGGCACTAGCAGCTGTCTCTGATATATGTGCTTTCTCCATATCTGATAATCCTTGAAAATGGTGAGGAGTAAGAAGATTCATATTGTCAGATATTGTTGCATTTAATTGAAGATCAGTGGAAGAGGTTCTCATTGCTTGATTTAGGAGACTTGCAGGTAATGAATCCAATGTCGATCCATATGTAGAGATTGATGAAGTAAGTCTTGACATTGGCTTGCCTATATATTTAGAAAGAAGATTTGACACCTTCTCATGCTAAAAAATGATGTTAATACATGTTAGTGAAATTCACTAAAACAAATTTGATAATCGAAAAAAAATACTCACTCGTTTTCACAAAAAAATACTTTTTAAAGTTGTAATACACATATTAAGAAAATGATTGGAGTATATTAATTATAGTACTAATTTATTTTATTATTCTTATTAATAACAGTTCAAAAATATAAATTATTTATTATAAATTATTAACTATAAGGGTATATTCAGAAAATTATGCTTCAAACCTTCTTGATTTTGTAAAATGTCACTTATCTTGACAAAAAGAAATTTTTCTAAAAAGGCACTCTCTGTGGAAATGAGGGAATATAAATTAATATATTTATAAAATATGCTGCATACATGTTACTAGAGATAATAACCTAAGTATAAATAGTTGATTAAGATATTATAAAAGATAATTAATTTCTATAAGTATTGTTATTGAAATTTCGTCTGAGAAAGAATTTACAAAAAGGGTATAAGTGGTATATAATAAGTTTTAATCTTAAACTCACCTCTTCTTTCAATTGAGTATTTTCAACTTGTAATTTTTGCAAACTACGTTGACGTTCTTCTTCTCCAAAGGGCGGACCTCCGCAAGATGGACAAATAACATTTTTTAATGCTTCTCTTATAGCAAGATTTTCACATTGGATCCTTTCGTTCTCTGCTCGAAGAATAGAATTGTCTGCTCGTTCATTTTGAGCCTAAAATTTTCATTTCATTATTACTGACAATTTTTATGGCAAAATTTTGCAATAGAAAGCTATATATAACACCAAACTTCATAGTAGGAAATCACCTTTGTTTGAGTTCTTTTATTCTGAAACCAAAATTTGATTTGTTTTGATTCCAAGCCTAGTTCTCTACTTAGTTGTATTCGTTGGTTTTCATCCGGATGTGCGCATTCGTTGAAAAGTCTTTAGAGCAAAATAGAATTTTCTATCAGACAGAATATTAGCTACAGAAACAATCTATTTGACTCATAAAATTAGAAGATTTTGAAAAACTATTAATTTATTTAAACTATACGATGAGCTAAAAAAAACTAAATATTCTCTGATTTAGATGAAAAAATTTGGTATAAGAAGTAATTAAGAAAATATATTCTATATACTACTCAATTGGACAATTTAAGATTGTATACATAGAAAAAAAATTATAGTATTCATTTGATCAGAATTATGCATAAATTAATTAAAATTTATTGATAAAATTATACTTCCGTTGATCTATGTAATACAAAATATAAAAAATTAATAAACTTCATTTTATTAATAGTCCTTTGTTTATTGAAGCACATGATTGTTTACGCAAAACATGCATATGCAAGTGAGTGCTTGCTATAGATAATGTATAGGTCATCATTAATCGATTTTAAAAAATTACAAGAATTTTTTTAAAGGAAAAGTTGTGTTTCGCACAATTTTAAGTTGTCATTTGAAGTTTGTTCAAATTTATTTTCCAAATATAAAAGAGATGAAAAGGGATCCCTTTTTTTTATGAAAAGAATTCCTAGTAAATTTGATATGAAAAAAAATTCAAATATATAATCTTACGCTTCAAGTCGTTGTATTTGTTGTGATGTATGGCGATGGTACATCCTCTTCCCCGTGTGTGCATTCAAAGCTTCTTGTTCATCACCTGAAGCATCACTGCTTGCTGCAAAATCCATTTTTGCTACTAAGGAAATGAAATGCACTTGTGACCTATACGTTTACATTAAATACATATATATTATTTATAAGTAATAATGATAAAATTTACATTATTGTCATATATAATATCTAGTCAATTCAAATAAGGACAATAATCAGATAACCCAATAAAGAGATGAATCAGATTTTGTCTTTTTTATTCCCCCTTTTGATTATAGAGTTGGATCTTTTTAGTTGTACTTGACAAAAGTGATAACTTAACAATGATCTAAAGATTCCATTCCAACGTGATCAATATCATAAAATTGATAAAATATTTATTGCATTAAAGTTGCTAAATATAGAAAATATCAAAATGGATTACAATCTGATATACAATCATAACTACAGGATGTAATTATGATTACCGTTTTTTTCTCATGTATGTCCCGAAATAACAAATATTTCTTATCATTTTTTACTTGGTTAATTATATTAAAAATATACTTTTTAGTTTTTCAAATTTGTTGTGGACTATGTCTTTTGACGATCGCGCATTAGGCTCATCCACCGATGTATTGTCCGCTCTGAACTTATAAACCCTCAAGGTTTTGTTTCTTAAAAGTGTCTCAGAGGTATGAATTAGGAAAGTACTTATTGTTAGAATCCGTCACATACATATACATTGTCAACAAATTCTACCAAATATCCAAGCAGTACAATAAAATTGGCTAAGGAATATGTGTTTACCTCTAATTTCAGGAGCAAGAATGAGAGGATGCTGATTAATTTGAGTCACAAACGTTGCAGGACACGAATGTCCTCTACTAGTATCCACACGAACCGAACTGTAAAGGTGTGCTAGTACTGATTTTTTAGGACACTCTCAAATAATACCTTGCAACTATTTTTCTCTCTTTAGGTAATATGGATGGCAAAGAGTGATGAGGGTGTGCTAATAGGCTTATTTGTAAGTTTTAGTAAACCCTAATTCTAGTCTCACTAGAAGAACCAAGTATTGTCCTACAAGAATTACTTTACCCTAGTCTAAAAAGGATAAATCACCTAGAGATTTTTTATTAATTAATATATATATTTTTATTAAAAATCACCTGGAGATTTTTATTAATTAATATATATAAAATTTTGGCCCTTTATTTATTTCAATAAATAAAAAATTTGGCCCACAATATTTATAAATATTAAGTGCCACGTTGACCAAGTCAACTCCCTTCTTTGTTGACTAAATCAAAGAAACACTTTCTTTTGTTGACTAAGTCAAACAAACTATTTTGACTAGATCAAACGAATTTTAATTTTTTCCAAAACCGTTATAAAACAAAATTTTTTCATCATACATTTTAGAACAACTAACCAATTAATAGTATTTAAAATGTTCGCATAAAATAATGGCAAAATATATCATAAAATATATATGACAGTTCGTTCTAGTGTATAACCCTGTAGGTCCGCTCAATATTGGCAGTATTGGGTTTCTTATGAGTCTTTTAAGGTTATTAGTCCAACCAAAACAAAAAGAAACCACCCAAGAACATGCATGTACAAAACAGAAAGTTTGGTGTCAATAAGTATACTTAACGTTGTGAGAAAAACCGAAACTTCTACCACCAAATGAGCCGAACCAAAAGAACAAGCTTTTGATCCCTTTAAACCTTGTTAATGCCACTAAAGGACTGCTGAACCGTTTTAGTACTTTGTATATGTACTCTTCTTGACTTAGTCCCAAGAGCCGTTGCGATCTATCTCTATAGATCCTTATACT
>CAODLS010181713.1:0-10128 GCA_948243855.1 Flueggea neowawraea | reverse complement strand
ATCCAAAAATAATTATTCCACAAATAATTATCCAAAAATAATTATTCCCAAAACTAATTATCCACCAATAATTATTCAAAATAATTACTCCAAATATAATTATCCCAAAATAATTATAAAAATTATCCGGGGTATTACATCACCAGTGATACGTGACTGAGCCATTCAGCTTGGATAACCAGGTGAGTGAAATGACATCTTCAGATACATAGGTTTTATGTCTTAAACTTATATTGTTTTTGATGTGTCAAAATCTCTGCATAAAATTTGAAAATTTCTAAGGGATCTATAAATCCTAAAATTTGACTTATGTGAAAACCTCTGTTGTGTAAATTGAATTTAGTCTGGAAATTTTTATGGTTTTCCAAAATAAATATTATGATTTAATATTTATTTTAATTTTGATAACAAGCATTCTGTTATAGATTTCAAGGTATATTTTGAATGAAAATTATTCTTTCGGGATTTGAGAATGTCTTCGAGACAAATGATTTGTTATGAAATAAATATATTTTCTATGTTAAGTATTTTGTTCTGCATGTAATAAAAGAATTTTCTGTAATAACCATTCTGTTTGAAAATAAGTGTATTTCGGTATAAATACTCTGTTCAACACTTTGAATATTTTTGAATAAATATTTGCACATGTTTTTTGTAAAATGGTCGATATGGGGCACCTTTTGTTACGGGGTCAAACGTAACATTCGGTATACTAATGTGAAGACTTAGCTATCAGGGTTGATGGTAGCATGTAGTTATCAGCATAGGTGGTAACCCGTGTGTAGTGCAACACGTGTGACTATTCTCTAGTGGCAGGAGTCCACACTTGATATTTTGTAGTGGTGATGGTCCACATATGAGTTATTCAGTGGTTATGGTTCACGTTTAACTCTTGTCTGACACGTTCTAGTCCATATCTAATTGTTTTGGTATTTGAAATGTTGGTTGGATCCCAACTGCAGTGAGTCTGTGTTGTTGCTCATTTTCCTGCGGTGTATTATTCTATGAGCCTGACGAGGCATATCTAGCTAGAGCACGGGGACTGCAATGCTCGCGGATGTGTCAAGATCAATATCTTCTCTGTTACAGCCTTCAGACCCTTAGGGTGGACATAGAGTACTATTTAGAGCCCCTAAGGTTGTCAACTGTTAGCCTTTTTGAGTTGGATACTTTTTGGACTCTTAAGGTTGCTAAATTATTTTGATCAGATCTAGGCAGCACAGTTATAATATAGTTCGGGCATATGATCAGTGATCATCAGCTTTGTGTATCATTTGGAATGATATTTAAAATGCATGATTTTGACTCTGAAACAATTCATGAATTTTGACTCTGAAAAGATTAAGTAATTCTCTTTGAAAATATTTTTGGTACTTCTTACTGGAAATGATTTGAGAATTTCCCTAAAATTATTTTAACATTTATTTTCAATAAATGTTTTGAGGAAATATTTTTGAAAGAAAGTATTCAACTATTTTATATTTCGAAACTAAGCATTTTGTTGAGTCAAGTATTTGCAGATATGTCTGACTGTTGTCTTCCTTGAGTGCGAATGATTTCGAAACTGATTTCAAAGCTATGATACTATATCTACTGTGTATACATATATACATCTATAGTTGCATGTGAAGTTTTCTAAACATTTTCAAATTGTCTTTGTGAGGCACGTATGAGGCAATCTGGAATGTTATTTCCTCACTAGGGATTGTTACCCTTCTTTTCTGTCTATTCTCTTTACTCCTATTTTTTAGGTGATTTTGGTTGATTGCGGATCATTGGCATTCAACATTTGGTGACGCACTTCAGAGATTTAATCAGTGCCCTTTTGTTCGGGCTCAATATGTATTTTGTTAGTTGCTCCATACCGAATAGTGGGTTATGTCTTAGTATCTGTTATAAAATGTTTGATAGTTTTATTCATATTACTTATATTTATTTTGATAGTATTATATCTATACTATTTTCTTATATATCGTATTATGTTCAACAAATGTTTTTTTTTTATAAATGATTGTTTGGGTAGAATATCTGCATCTCCAAGGCTTGTGCAAGATCAGTTGGGCTTCCATAGACGGTTCGCCTCGTATGCTGGTTACCGGTCCAACTTGGGTCGTGACACACCTAAAGAAAAACCTCTAGAGGAGCACCTCCCAGCAGGGGAACAACCACAAAAAGAGTTGTCCCCAGAGGAAAGACAACAAAGAAATTTTCACCAAGGGAGTATCCTTTAAGAGAACACCGCCCAACAAAGGAATTGCCACCAAAGGATCTGTCCCTGGGGGAGCAACCTCTAACAGAGGAGCTGCCACCAGAATAGCAGTCCATAGGGGAACAACCTCAAAAAAAGCAGCCATCGAGGGAGCGTCCATAAGAAGAGTCCAATTTCAGACCTTCATGAAAAATGGAGAAAATTTTCTTTGAGGAACCTCCAAATAAGGTAAGGACCTCTCATATTTCATTGGTTAAGACTTGTCTTGTTTGGGCTTTATGTCTTCTGTTTGCAGGAGTGCTAAAAAATATGGGTCCCCTAGGAACAAAGAATTACACCTTTCCTTTTCACGGGTGATGATCCCATAAAGACAAATAATACTACTCACCATAAAGGTTGGCCAAATTTAGGGCCATTGGAAGCACCACTTTTGATAGATCCAAACTAACCTATTGTGGGAAGTAAAAGGGTGTTACCCCTTTTATCTTGAAAAATGGTAGCTACTCAGAAAAAAAATGAATAAATCCTAAGAAAACAAAAAAAAAAAGCAAAAGAGAAAAATAGAAAAATGAAAATGCAAAAGAATAAGGAAGCAAATCCAGTAGGCTTTATGGCCACTGCAATTAGTTTCCAATGAATATTCCTTGTAACCAATAAGCCATTTTGTTTACTATTCATACCTGCAAACCACACACTAGAGGAAAAAAAAAAGAAAGATAAGAGGAAAATAATTGGAAATATGCCTCATGCCATTTCTTGTTTATTTCAAGAACATCATTTTCATATATTAATATTTTTCACTCCAAAATCAGCTTGTGTACAAGGGACTATTGAAGACACAAGAATCACTTTAGAGGAGAAGGGGTGAATAGAGTGATTGACTTTTTTTTTTGCCTTTTCTTGAAAAAACACAACTCTAAAACAATTTGTTAGTAATAAAAGAGAGTGTGTGTGTGCGTGCTAGTGAAAATAAGCTCAAGTAAATGAAAAGAAAATAGAAAGATCAAACATAATTTTTTAGTGGTTTGGCCAATTCTCGATGTCTACGTCCACTCTTCAAGCTCCTAGTTTGAGTTCCATTATACTAGCTCTTCCTTATAACAACTTAGTTCAGAAACCACTTTTAAGCTAAGTAGGAACTTAACCCTTACAACTAGTTGATTTTGGTTCAACTAAACACCAAATGAAAACTATGCAATCACTCCTTGATTGCACTTCTCTAACTCACACATAAGTATTTACAAACTCTTACAAGGATTACAAATCAGTAACAAAATGGTGGGATTTAGGAATAAGTGAATGAAGTAAGAATATCCACAATAAAGACTATTTTTGAGCACCAAATGAAGAATTGATATAGCAAAGAGTTAAGTTCCTTCTTCTGTCCTTCAAGCCTCTATTTATAGTATTTGAGACATTCTTGAAGTTTATTGAACCGTTGGAATAGTATAGAGACTTGTTGGAAACCAATCAAGTTGATATTTTGAAATTGACAGCCTTTATTAGTTGACTACCTAAGTCACTAGTCGACTACCGACATCATTCTTCAAGTTTGACCATAGTTTTGGTCAACTACCATGCTCACTAGTCGACTACTAGCTTCAATTTTCACTACTGTCCATAGCGTTAGTCGACTACCAATATCCACCAATCGACTACCGAAGATATATATCCATTAAATGACAGTTGTCTTTGAAGTGTATGAATATGAAACCACGTAAATGTCATTTTGAGTCAAATTGAGCAATCATGATCTTCATTAGTCGACTACCAGGTGACTTTGCTCCATTAGTCTACTCGTGCCTTCATTACTCGACTAAAAACCCTTTGCGTTGGTTTTGTTGGTCCTTTAGTAGACTCTCTAGCTGCGCCAGTCTATTACTCAAGATTTGGAACATCTTTAAATGATTTCTTCATGCATCAGTCGACTCTTAGACGTGCCATCATGTTTTTCTTCATATTTCTTGGTCATTTTTTTTATATTGCATTCATTTTCTTTCTTCAAAACAATCTTAATAAATTTTGTTCATTAATCAAAACATAGAGGAAACCAAATTTGAACCACCTTTGGTCCAACAAAAGGCCTAATAGACTAAAAATCAAAATTTTCCTACACTAAATTGTATATTCAACTTTCTGTAAGGGGACTAATCTCTTCCTTTGGTATTCTTCAAATTTTGAGCATAAACTGTTAATCCAAATGGCCTATATTCCTTCCACAACAAACTGTGAAACCATCCAAAGAGGAACCTGCAAATGGGAAGCACAATTGGGTTTTAGTCCACCAAAAAGAAGAGTTTTAACAATCCCAAAGGAAGAATCAAGCCTGCCGGCAAAACCAACAATAAGCAAGCAATTCTAGCGAGGCTAGAAATCTAAATATTGTTTGGACTAACCTGGTTGCCATACTTATGCTAGGAGGCCAACTTTCCTCTGGATTAATAAGAAACCTGCAGATTAAAAAAGCAATGCCAACTAATGGAACTGCAAGTTTATGGTCCATCCAGGGTTTCTATCTGCAAAGCAAAACCAAGAACACAATTAAGGACCATGAATTTTTCTTACTAGGCTTTGTGGCCACTGAGATTATCAAGGAACAAGTGATAGGAGTTAGAAATTGAAATTGAAAGTCGTATTTCCATTAAAATTCTGGCAGCATTTCGACTGCAAGCCTAACTCCATGTTTCCAAGATAGCAACAAGTCCCATAATTCAACAACTCCACATTTTTGCCAAATAAATTTTGGAACCGTATTTGCAATTGGAGGGACAAGTCAATTTCTAAAGCAAAGTATTCAACAACAACGTGTTGAGTTACCAATAACCAATTCCACAAATTCATTTTTTAGTTCTCTGTGACATTGTGTTCAACTCACAACCAAAGTCGAAAGCATATTTTTTGCTTCAATACAACGATGTCGAGCAATCAAATTGACTAAAAATTAAAAAAAAAAAAGAAAAAAAGAGCAACGTCGAAGTGGGACAATCACCTGCAAATGACGGCAAAAAGGGAAGGGTCTTCTTCCTTGGCGGCACCAAAAGAACAAAGCTTTTCAACAACTGAAAATGCTACGCTCTCTTGACAGCAGGGTGTTCGAATATGAGGTGAGGTGACTGGTGATAACGATGTATTTTCCTCTTGGTAGAAATATGAGCGTTGATAGGGACTCCTCCAACGATGTGCGACCTCCTTTAGCAGTATGATAGTGGTAGTTATCCTCTCCAAAATTGCAGACATGTGGTGCTTTCCATAGGCTTGGTGTTGATATCAACAATAAATGAGGAAATGGGGAGGTGAGCTCTATTTTTGTTTGTCACGAAGAAGGGAGAAGTTGGGATTTTGTTTAAGTGACTTAGTTTGGGTTGATTCAAATAGTTGGTTATTTCGGGTGGTTGATTCATATAGGTTTGGTTTGATTGAGTGACATTTGGCTTTGGGGTTTGATTTTGTGGTTTAGAGCTTGGGTTTACGGTGGTTTCTGATGATGGTTTGTGTTAGTTTTGTGCTCTAGTCCAATCATTGATATACATTGTCATTACATTTATTATTTAATAAAGAGACATTTTATTTCATATCTATGAAATATTATATTGTTTATGACAATAAAACTTTCATGAATAGTTTATTCTTCCTTATGTCATCAAGTGTAACTTGATAGTAAAACCATAAGGCAAAAAAAATATTGTTCTAAAAGTCTCTAATCGACTATTATCATGAGAATGATAATAAGCCAAGGTTAGTATCTTGCTAAGAGGATAATCACGTTTTACTGATTATGGATATGGGATATCACTTAGAACATATATACATGTTAGGCAACATGTATTGGATTGGCCCGCTATGATTGGATATGTCATAAATCTTGTAGAGGATTGATTGTGTGAGTGGTGAATTTGTTCCTCTTATAAAGAGTGATATCTTTAGGCCACTTGATGAATATGATTGATGGAATGTGTGCATACTGAAATGAATTGATAAAGGGTTATCAATGTCACTTGTCATATTAATCTACTTGGGATCAAGAAATGCATTAAGCAATATAAGGTTGACATGTGACCATGCCTTAAGCTTAATATAGATATTGTGAGACAAAATGACTAAATATCAAACTGTGAAAGGTTAACTCGGATCACCGATGGCACTCGATTTTGGGTTGCCACAATGTATTACTAGATACCGCTTATGGAATTTGGGCCCAAGTGTTTTGGATGAGGCCCATTGCCAATTTCGAGTTGGCCTATTGGGTCACACACTAAAACAAATTGGATTAGATTACAAACATTATCTCGTTTGGTAAATGAATTATTAAGATAATTAATTTGATTAATTATTACTAATTCAGGGTTTATAATTTATATCTTATTTATGTTACAAGATATTATCCATTAATGTTATGAGTTTTTTTATTTAATTCACTTATTAATATTGTTTTGGGTTTATTTATGTGCGAGATAAATTCGGCCCATATATATTAATAATAGAGTGATTTATTTGATGATAATATATTATATAATTAAAAGCACAATAACATAATAAAAACCCAAGAGAAATTCACCCACCGCTCCTATTTTTTAGGAATTCTTATTCTTGTGTGAAAAGAAGAGGGAAAACCTAGTTTGACTAAAAGGAAATTTGACCCTCTCTATCCTAAACAAGAGGGGCCGAATTCTTGCTTAAACAAGAACGAAAATTCGGCCGTCTCTTTCTTAAACAAGAAGAGTTGAATCCTTGGTTGCCAAGAAAGAGAATTGGCACCCAAATTAAGAAGGAATTTGGCACATTCCTTCTTGATTTGGTATGGCCGAATTGTTAAGGTACAAGGAGAGGGTTTTGGCTAACCCTAGTGCACCTATTTAGGTTTTCACATATGCCTATAAATAGGAGCACACCCTAGTCTTATTTCTCATGGCAATGGCATTGACGAATTATTGAGTGTCACAAAGCAAGAGGGAAAATTATTTGTGAGATCTTGAATAGTGATTCTAAGTGCTAGTACACTACACCAATCCAAGGAAGTTTGTTTGTGCGGATAGCTTTAGACATGTTCGCTCAAAGGCAACGTGAGGATTTGTCGTTTAGTTTTAATACTAGAAGCTACATCAACAATTCATTCGTTCATACAATCAAGCTTTGATTTTGAGGTAAAATCCTAACCATAATCGTTTATGTCGATATGGATGGATCCTTGGTGGATTTCTAGGATAATTTTTTTTTGTTATTTCCACTGTGTTATCCTTTATATGAATGCCATATTTTAGTTTATGAATTCCAACATGTCAAACTTCAGAGCATATTAAAATTTGAATCCCGAGGCACCGATTTTTTAGATGCTAACATCACCCTCGTCAACGTGACTTGTAAGTCTTGCAACGTGCACTGATGTCTTTCTTCAAAGGTGACTCATTTACTCATCAACGTGACTTAAGATGGAATGAAACGTTGATTGGCATTTCTTTGTAAGTCGAGTTCAAGTTTGATACAAATCACGTCTACGTGACTTGTATGCATGTACAATCAAGGCAGAGAGTTCTTGGTAGCATCCGTGTACACCTACAGACTTAAGGCAAGTGCACCTATTAACTATAGTATGTGGACCTGAGTAGCAAGTGTCGTATCCCACAGAGACTACAATTACTAGTTACTGGCTTTCACTTTGTTATCTAACCAACAAATTAATGTTTTGAACAATAAAAATAAAGGAACTAAATTCGAGAACAAACACAACACAATGAATAAGATAGAGGTAATCAATGGGGAACGACACCTAGATACTGAATCCCCCTATACCAAACTAAGTGACAATTCCTCGCTGTTTAGATAGTTAATTAGGCAATTGGACCGTGGAAATTCCAACAATATGTTAACATTTCTCTCGAGTTAGCTAATTTCTAACGACTATGTTGATTAATCGGAATCTCTTCCTAACTAAGACACCTAACGTTGCTTTACTGATTCGTGAATTTCACTATTATGTTTGACCCTAATCTGGAGGATTTATATCAACCTATCTCTAGGTTTGCATGAAACTCCTCTAAATTATGAACGATCTATCACACAGAGAATCTCTTGATTACTTATCTATGAATCAATATTCGAATCGAAGGGCTAGGAACAATCAATACAACAATTGAACAAAATAAATTATAATTGAGTATCAATTCCATAAATGAACTGAATGAATAAGAAAACCTCATAATCACATAGTCAATCTAGGGTTCATCATATATTTAGTTCATAGTAATTGAGAGAATAACAATAAGATATAAAGAAAACATAGAAAGAGAAGAAGAACCCATGACAAATCCTTCAATTCTTCACGTGATTCCTTAAATCTTGATGCAGAATGAAATCTCCTCAGTTCCCAATGCTCTCTGACCCCAAATTAGGTGTCTATTGTGTCCCAAAGTTGGCTCCCACATTTGGTCTTTTGAAGCATGCTTTAGAGGCCTGAAAATAACAAATCCAGGCAAGACACGTCCTAGGACACGGACGTGTCTTACATTGCCCAGCCCGTGTCTTGAATAAAAGCACAAATCCGGAGTTTGGCAAGACACAAGCACAGGTTTTTCCCATGCCTTCACCCCTATGTCCGTGTTTTAAAGCTTATGGTCGTTTCTTCCTCCAAAAGATGAGAAACGTGGCATTCTTGCTCTGTTCGAGCTCGTTCTTTCTCCATTTCATCAAATCATCATCAATCAACCTACAAAACACAATTCAAACCATAAAAGCACCAAAATTTATGATAAACAAACAATTTATACTTAAAAAATATGGAATCCAACATCGCAACATGTATAAAAAAGTGTTTATCAAACTACCCCACACTTAAGGTTTTGCTTGTCCTCAAGCAAACATAGAAGTAAGATAAGGGTAACAAATATTTTAACTAACCTCTCAGTACGATGGCATGGGAATTCACATTTTGTGCTAACAAAAATAAATTGGATAGTAGAGAATCTAGACTATGCATAGGGTACTAGTTGACTCGAATTGACTCCCTAAACCACACACAAGTCAAGCTCCATAGCCAAATTAACCTATTTGATTTGACCACCCCTCTAACTCATTAATGCAGTTAACATATGTGACCATTAACACTTTGGACAACAATTAAAATTAAATTTTCACACTTATATAGCTTCAACCATCTCAATGACTTGCATTGCTACAAACACGGTCACTAAATATCGAGTTCGACTGTGTGCTTCTTTTACACTTATTTCAGTTTCCACCACAAAGGATAGTCTGTTTGATGCAAAAACCGCTCATTGGTGATGAGTGTTCCCGATTACTAAGACAACCCCTTGTGGTAGTGCTTTGCATACTCATGTCTAGGACAGCGGAGTAAGTGTCCAAACCCATTTACTTGTCCCAGTTTAGGTTTAAGCAAGTCAAGGGCAACCCTTTTTTTCATTTATACAGTTAGTAATTATGCCCAAATTCATTCAAATTTAACCTTTTCATTATAAAACGAGCCATAAAGGTGGAAAAACCAAATCGAAAAATTTGATTACAAGCTACAAACTAGTGCGGATTTAAGATATGCAATTCTAACTTCCCTGTAACAGATGCATACTAAACATTCTCAAATATTCAACCCATTTTCCTTATCACATAACATACATCTCACAGCCATAATATCAAGACCTTGATCAAAATTTTTTTAAACCCCCTACCTTACACTAAAATGGTGCATTGTCCCCAATGCACAAAATGAAAAAAGCATTAACACTAAAAATAGTGAGGTAAAGAATGAAAATAACAATTTTTGGGACATCTTTGAAACAAGTTGATCATGATGATTGGCGGTTTGATCCTTGCAAGTGGTGGTGGGCCTCGCAAAAGAACATCAACAAAACAAACGACAGATGAAACAAATAATAAAAAATAAAGAAAACATCATGTGCCCTTGAATCTAG